>CAVNYN010272199.1:0-59946 GCA_963692815.1 Nyctanthes arbor-tristis | reverse complement strand
CTCTAGCACCAAATATTTTAGAAAATTATACTCTACTCCAAAAAAACTTTTATAAATTCATATTTAAAATTCATATTTTTATTTAATTTCAAATTTCTAACTTAAACTATTAAATTTTGTAGACGAGGCGCGAGAGTAGTTAATCAATTTTAAGACTTCTGCTCAAACTTGAGAAAACTCATTTGAGGTAGGTTCTTCTTTTAGAAAAGTTCGTGCGCATTATTAGTTAACTTATATGGTAATTATGTGGATTAAACTGCGATTATGAGAAGTATGAGATATACATGAGATTATTTATGAAGAATGAGAATATTTGCTAGCATGAGAACTTGCATATTAAATGCATGAGAACGTGCATCCTGAATGTACGACATTATCTAAGAACTGAGATTTTATCCATTTGAGAACTTAATTGCATGTTTATATGTGATGTTGCTGTCTAAGTTGACTTTTATATGCGCTGAACCTACTGAGTATTTCTATGAAATATTCACCCCTTTCATAATTTGATAATTTTCAGATCCTGGAGCCGGAGGCGCGTATGATGGTGGATATTGATTAATGACTAGACCTTTATTAATTTCAGAAATTTTTAAGATTTTATTATCAAGACTTTATTCCATCTGATTCGGGAATTGTTTTTATTATAAGGAATAGTTTTTAATTATTTATTGAAATAAGAATTTCCGCATTTTACTGTTGGTTTAAGCAGCCATATTATTTGAAAAGTTGTTTTAAAAAGTTTTAACTAACGTTCCGGGTATTCAGAGCTCAGGGCGTTACAATCGATGTCAGGGATTTTGAGGTTTTTGGGTAAGAAATCAATTGTAATAGAGGATAGGAAGGTAAATTCATATTTTTCAGGGTTTTTGATTTATTTTTATTACTATTATTTCGGTCAATGGTTATTTAGCTAATAAAGTGTTCTAGGGGTTGGTCAACTAGCCAATTTCCCCGATGTTATTACATTCAGCATAACCCTTTTTGGTCCAATTCTTCCACGATCCATTCTGCCATCTCTTCTACATCAATGTTTGTAACAATCTATGTTATGTGTACTACAATACTCATAGGTGTGTACCAAGTTATGTGACATGTGAAACAAGGCCTGTTACATATGTAGCAAACTATATTATATTAGAAACAACTTATATATTATTAAACAATCTATGATATGTGTACAGTGATGTATGCTATGTGTGTAACAATCTATGTACACTAGTGCTTTACTTGTGTGTTGCGTGGGAAAAAACTATTTCAAAGAGATTACCAGCAAATTGATCTGCAACTAATAACAATAAGTCAAAGAACGTAGATTCTTACTCAAAAAAAGATTTGTCTTTTGAATTCTAACGCAAAGAAACCAGTAATGAAAGTGTTTAAATGGATGTTTTAATAAGCTTACAAATTCTGTAAGAGAGTCGATTAACGAAAAGACCCAAAATACAAAATATTAGCTCAAAATAAAATTGGAAAAACTCAAATAAACAAAATGGATGGATTCAAATGCCCAACATTCGTCATTAACAGCGTGGTGAAGCGGCTAGTTCAATTCGTCTCTCATCGAGCTACTAAAAGCATATATTACTAGTTAAATATGGAAATCGTATGCGAAAGTTATGTTTGTTTTATCAAACACAAACTATCAAAATTGCCAAACAAAGAGATTGGATGGCTTAGAGAATAATAAATAAGTAAAATCCTACGTAATTTGCGCAGGAAGTTATAAATTAATATATATATATAAATAAGAATAAGGAATACGTAATAATAAAAGCATATATAAAATATATTAATAAGAGTATGTAAAAGGTAGAAGATTTATAAAAGGAAATAATTAAAAAATTATAAAATCTAAAAAGGGCAAAAAGAATAGCAATGATGATGGTGGAATTTTCTCAATTTGATAAGAGCACGTGAAGTAGAAAAGTTAAGCTGCAAAAAGTGAGAAGTCCTCTATTGATTATCTGGTACGTGGAATTCAATTGAAGAAGACATTAATGAGTGATAATTTCTGTTAGATCAAACATCTTAGTTAGATATGTCGAATAACATTGGGTTAGTTTCATTATTATTCCCCAATCTTTCAATTTTTACACAGTCTTGTTCTCATTCCTTTTTTTTTAATCGCATCATGGGTCCTCAACCTTTCATCTAATAGTCAAATTTCGTCATTCCATTAGATTTCCATCTACTTTTCCATTCACTCTATATAAATCATGATTTTACCCTTATAGTCTTAAAATGTTAGGGGCCAAAGGTGAAAATTATGCTAGATATAAAAAGAAAATTAAAAATAGAAAATTGAAAAAAAATTAAAAGTAAAGATTAATTATGTCCAATTCCACTGAATCCATCCGTTATTTGTCCTCTGATTGCATTTTACCATTAATTCATTTCCTATGAGAGATGAGTCTAGCAGAACTAATATTTATTTGTAAATAATATTTGTAAGGAAAAAAATATGAGAGGAATAAATATTTAAAAATAAATATTAATTCTATTTAGACTCCCACTCATGGGAAACGAAACTATTGTGAAATTCAATCACAGGAAAAATAGAGGTTAGGGATGGGTGGTGCTAGAAAGAGTTAATATTTATTTTTTAAATTTATTTTTTTCTCTATAATGTTTATATTTAAACTTTTTATTTTTTCTAATACCTAGAGTAGTTTTCACATTTAATCCCCAAACTTTTTAAAATGTAAGGGTAAAATCATCATTTTATAGGAGTTAGACAGAAAAATGGACAGAAGTCTGACGGAAAGCCGAAACTCGACTATTATATGAAAGGTTGAGGAAGCACGGGACAGAGATAAAAAGAATGGGGACAATATTGTGTAAAGATTAAAAGGTTGGGAGCTACTAGTGTAATTAACCCAATAACACCCCCAGTGCATTGTTTCTTCTAGTAGGTCGTGGCTGCACTACTACAAAATTTGAAATAAAAATTCACGTTACACGTCAGTTCTTGTAATAAGCGATGCCTATGCAAGACACGGTGGCAATTTTGAAATTAAACTTCAAAGCATACACGTCGGTTCTGCTTAAGAACCGACCTGTAAAGTATGTTGAAATTATAGGCGTCAGTTGTAAATTTACAACCGATGCCTATACTCAATAAAAGGGGTCGGTTTTATTAAGGAACTGACGCCTATTATTAATAATAGGCGTCAGTTCCTTAATAGAACTGACGCCAAGCGTTATAGGCATCGGTTTCGAATAGAAACCGATCTTATATTTCTCATGAATCTGTGTGTTTTCTGCTCATTTCTGTAGAAAACTTTCTGTCCATTTTGCGATTCATTTCTGTCGAAAACTTTCTGCTTCCAAATCCCACTAATCTCCCTCCAGTCACTTCCTCCCGAAGGCGTTACCTTATTAAGAGACAGTAGCTGGCCCTTGACGGCGCTGGGAAGCTTTCGCGGTGTGGTGCGGTGGTGTTGTATTTTCTCCATTTTGAGCTTCTATCCGGTTTTGGGAGCTTATCCTCCATTTTTTCGTGTAAGTATTATTATTACATAATGTAAATTACATGTAAATAAATTGTAATGTAGATAAAATGTTATTTACATAATGTAAGTATAACATGTAATTACAAAATGTAAGTATAGATAAATAAATTAAGAAAATTATGTAATATAAAAATTCTTTGATTTGGTTTATTATGTAAATGACATGTAATTAAGTGGATAAATTACTTTAAAAAACCAAATAAAGAAAAATTGCTTTTTAAAATTTATGATACAAATGATCAATACGTAATTAACAAATAATATTGAGTTTCAAGTAAATAATTAAAATCAAATAATACAAAAATTCTAAAATGGAGAACATTATAAAAAGAAGCTTTGAATTAACATGCTAAATAATTTAAGAAATTTGAATAATGAAAATTTTTTTCATTACAATTCTAAGTTTGTTTTATTTGGTAAATATGAATTTTATTGGTTCTAGTGAATGTATGTAATAACATGGTAGAATTAAATATGTAAATAACATAATAAATATATAACTTACGAAAATCAAATTATGAAAAATTGCTTGATTAATTTTGTGATGCAAATGAATAAGTAAAAACAAACAATATTGATGTACAAATAAATGTTGAAAATAAATAACTCATGTATTGGTCATCTTAATAGGTCGTCAGATATATATGGATCGTAATTGGATGAATGGGAATCGTACGTAATTAGAATATTTGAATGGGGTTGAAGAGTTTGTAAGGTTTGCCGAGGATAATAGAAAAAGGAAATAGGAAGTATTGATAGTTTGTCCATGCCGCGATTGTAAGAATCTAAAAATACATTGTAGCTAATAGAAGTGAAGAACCATTTGATTATGGGTGGTTTTAAGGAAGGTTATATGCGGTGGTTTTGGCATGGTGAGAGTTTGGTTCATAGTATGAGCACTAGTTACAATGAGGGTGCTAAGGAGGAGAACACTGTAAACAAGAGTAATGAGATTAATGTGGGTAGAAAAGATGACTTTATCTAGAATGATTGGATAGATGAAATGATGCGTGATATACAAGATGATTTCATAGAGACTCCTCACATTTTCTATGGCATGTTTATCAATGCTGAAAAGCCTTTGTTTCCTAAATATAGTAAGTTTACAAAATTATCTACCGTATCTTTCAAATTGTATAACTTGAAAGAAAAAAATGGGTGGAGTGACAAGAGTTTTACATGATTATTGGAACTTCTAAGAGACATGCTTCTCGAAGATAATGAGCTTCCGAACTAGACATACGAGGTAAAAAAATTGTTATGTCCGTTGGGTATGGAAATTAAGAAGACTTATGTATGTCCAAATGATTGTGTCTTGTACCGGGATGAGTACAAGGACTTGCATATGTGTCCAAAGTGTGGGGCTTCACAGTATAAGAGAAAGGACAGCGATGATAAAAATGAGAAGAAAGGCCCTCCCACAAAGGTGTTATGGTATCTACATGTAATACATAGATTCAAGCGCCTACTTGTGAATGCAAAGGATACACGACGCTCTTCCGATCTTGAAGAAAATGTGATGGCATGTCGATGGGAGGAAAGAAGATGGAAAACTTAGACATACGGCGGATTCTCCCCAGTGAAGGAACATTAGCAGGATGTTTCCTGAATTCAGTGAAGAAGATAGGAATCTTAGGCTTAGTCTATATATAGATGGAATGAACCCACATGGTAATATGAGTAGTCGATATAGTACTTGGCCAGTTCTTTTGGTATGTTACAATCTTCCTCCTTGGTTGTGTATGAAGCGAAAGTACATCATGTTGCCATTGTTGAATTCGGGGCCTAAACAACCAGGTAACGATATAGATGTGTATCTCGCACCACTCATTGGTGATTTGAGGTTGTTATGGAATGAAGGCTTGTCAGCGTTTGATGTATATGACCAGAAACATTTCACAGTGCGGGCCTTGATTTTTTGCACTACAAATGACTTTCCAGCATATGATAACCTGTTAGGTTATACTACCAAAGGAGTCAAAGCAGCCCTATTTTTGAAGATAAGACGATTGATCTTTGGTTAAATAACTATAAGAAAAATGTGTTCATAGGTCATCGATTATTTCTCTCTCATGACCATCCATATCGAAAGAAGAAAAAGGTTTTCAATGGAGAAACAGAGACTCGAGTTTTCCGCTTGCCGTTAACAGGAAGACAGATTTATGAAAGAGTTCAAGATATAAACGTTGTGTTTGGTAAAACCTTTAAGCCTCATCAAAAAGGTCTACGGAAGAAGAAATTGATATTTTGGAATCTACCATACTGGCAGCACTTGCAAGTTAGACATTGTCTCGATATAATGCACATGGAGAAGAATATTTGTGATAGTGTGATCAGAACGTTATTGAATATCCTAGCAAAGATGAAGACATGGTTGAAATGGAGATACAGGACCAGTTGGCACCGCAGGAGTCAGGAAAGCTTATATATTTGCCTCCTGCATGTTATACATTGTCTAAACAAGAGAAAACAAGTTTTTGTGAGTGCCTGAATGCTATTAAGGTTCCGTCTGGCTATTCATCAAGCATCAAGAGGCTTCTCTTGATGAAAGACTTGAGATTGGTTGGTATAAAGTCTCATGATTGTCATGTCTTAATGCAACATTTTTTACTATTTGCAATACGGGGTATATTGCCAAAACATGTTAGATATGTCATAACTAAGCTTTTCTTTCTCTTCAACGAGATTTGTGGCAAGGTAATTGATCCAAAGACTTTACATACTATTTTTAAGGTATATGTACCCATTTGAGAGATACATGGATATTCTAAAAGGATACGTGAGAAGTTGATCTCGACTGGAATGGTGGTGTACGGTTAAGAGCCACTACCCGGTTATTGCAAAGTGTCAGTTGACTCTATATATCTGAAGCATTGAACTTGAATCTTCTGGTGTCAAATTCATTTCAGCAGCATTTAGTTGATGTAGCTGAAGGTGGTTTCACTCAGTGGCCTTCACATTTAGTGTTGCCATGTGAGATAATGAATTGAACTTACATAAAAGCTCCTATCCTTATTGCATTTCGTGTTACCCTTGTTATGATGGCAATCAAATTGTAGCCAATGCCAGAGACAGTGGAGCAATCAGCATCTAAAGAAAAAGGCAAGGAGCCCGTGAGTGTTGAGCCACCAGCGAGTGTTGAAGGCTCTTAGGCACGACCTAGTCTTGTTGACGCTGCAACATTGGCATCCCTGAGTCATGTTCTTAAGAAGTTACAACTGTCGCTGTTAGGCCCCTTTCTATGGATTTTATTGACTTGCCAATAGATGTGAATGTGTTTCAACACCCCGTCGATAATGTCAATACAATTCATATTTTGGTCGACGATATCGTCGATCTGCTCAGGATGGGATGGTTGAATGTATCTACTTTGCAAATTTGGGAAATGTAAGACTTCTTCATTCATATTTAATTACATTATATAATTTTTTATTTGACATTTCACCACTTACGTAATGCATTTCAGGTACCTACATCAGGTATGTAACCAATTGGAGATTACAAATATCGGGTTTCTTTGTACATCGATGACTGCGGCTGTTAACTTTCAAGTTTGTGAGGGGCCAGATTGTAACTACATGCTCAGCGCACTTGATAATTTGACGGACAAGAAGTACATTCTAATACCGTATCATCAGAGGTAAAAACCATTACACATAATAATCTACTTTTTTTTTAAAACATGTTTTCGCTTAATTTGAAATATTTGTGATTAGCATATGCAAACTTACATTATTATAAACTACTGCAGAAACCACTGACTACTGCTTGTGCTATGCTTTCAGCGTAAAACGGTGTACTACTTGGATTCTCTAGAGGATAATTGGAGCACATTTGATATCATGGCGGATTTGAGCATGTAAGCAATTATCAATAACTAAGGCTTCGTTTGGTATCATTTATAATTGGATTCTTTAATCATATCTTTTTAAATTTGAATTTTGGAAGCACGTAGATTAATTTGATTGGTTTAAAGTCTTTTGAGTAATTAAGTTTGAGTTTATTTAACTTTTACACACACATATTACAATTTTAGGGTGGCTAGAACATTGTGGGTGTTTGGGAAAATGAGGAAGACCAATCTCATATGGAAATCAATTAAGGTTGAAAAGTATTATCTACAAGTTACAATAACTATATATTGAAGTTTTAAATTTAGTGGTTTAATTGGTAATATTAATTTTCAACTCATTAAAAATTTTAGTGTGCTCAGCAACTAGAACCCAATGAGTGTAGCTATTGTGTAATGAAACATATGTACGATATAGTCACACAATGTTCTGGTAGTTCAGAATATATTGAGAAGGTATAAATATTTATCGAAAACTAAGAATTTTCTAAAGTTTCATTTATATATTTTATTAAGAAAGTAATTATTTTTCTTTTTGTTTGTTGTAGGCATATAATCTTGAATCATATGATCAGGCAAGGATAGACGAGATTCGAGATATATGGGCCAAGTATTTTATTGACTATTGTATATAATCTTTTGTCTTATTTGTTTTGAAATATGGATTACCTCTGCATTATACATTTTCATGAAAACATGTACAGTTCAAGAGTTAGCTAGTGTACATTATTCCAACGGTTCATTAATGACATAATGTTTTTGCACAATTTATAATTTATCTTTAACCTTGTTGCTAAATGTAGTTAGACTAATTAGACTGCGATGATTTGGGTGAAAATATATTAGTTATAATGTTAGGAGTATTTGATTTATAGTGGTCTAAATTAATTTATTCAATTCTTAGGTTATGTGGTTATAAGTGTTAGGTTATTTTTTGTAGTTAGATTATTTGCATGTGTTGGTTATGTTTCTTATTGGCTTTGGATGCTATGTTTGTTGTTTACATCTTCTACAGGGCTATAATAGCTTGTTATGATGGTGCATGCATACTGGAAAAAAAAAGAGGCGTCGGTTGTTAAATAAAAACCGAATCCTATATCATATTTAAAAAAAAATTAAAAAAATAGCTTTTAGGCATTAGTTGTTGGTATACAACTGATAGTATATTTTTTGAATTTATTTTTTTTTAAAGAAATACTATATGCGTCGGTTGTTTATATACAACCGAAGCCTTTTCCATACTTTAGGCATCGCCCAACAATCGACATGTATAACAAACAATTAGGGTCACTGCCGCTAGCGTCGCCACCAGAATCGACGCGTAATGCTCATTAAAACTGACACCTATTGTGGTTTTTTGTAGTAGTGCTATCTTGGGCTATTGAATAACCGCTAGACTCTTAGTAATCGTTGCCTACATGAAATCTTCAATGATATGCACTAATATGTGTGGGTTTTGACACTTTCCTTCCTTTACAAAAAAATTCCGCTCATAACAAACAAACCAACATGATATTATGATGTTCTGGACGAGATCCAGTAGAAATGTTGTCATAATATTATGAAGAACATATCATATTGAAGCCTATCCAAAGTGCTTCTTACTCTGTCTCCAAGACCCAAGCAACTTCCAGATTTCGCGAGCAACTCGGCAGTCAAATAATACATGCTGCATTATCTCCACTTGGCCACAAGTGGGCAATAAGGCTGTACTTTAACTCTCCGCCTGGTAAGATTGACAAAAACAGGAATTGCATTATGGAAACCGCCATTATAAGATTCAAACTTTGGGAGAAAGTCCATTAGCCACAGTTTTTTTTGGCCATAGTATATGAGAGCCACAACTGCTTCCTGCCATGCCTACATAGCTTTAGAAAAGGCACCTATAAGCACTCTTCACTAAGTAGCATCCATTCCTTTCGAAGTGCCATATGAGCTTGTCTAGTTTCGATCAATTCCTAAGAGGCAATGAGAGAATACTAGTCTTATCGAGATGGAGAAAAACTTTTGAATTCTGTCCACATCCCAAGAACCCGAGCTAGTTAGAAATTCTGCCATTGCTGTGCACAGGCCCTGAGGTGGCGTCAAATGGTTTAGATTAAACTGCTCAAGGTAGCCAAGGGTCCTCAAAGGTGTTGATAGATTCACCATTACCCACTTTCCATTTTAAACTCATTTGAACCATTTGTCTTCGCCAAACGACGGTTTGCCACAAGAAAGAATCTCCCCCTTTGCCCACCGTCGTATGGATATCCCCATTAGCATAATATTTCCCTTTCAAGACGTGGGCCATCAATAAGGTAGAATCATGTGTAAGTCGCCAAGCCTGCTTCTCGACCATGGCTTGATTAAACATTCCAAGATCCTGAAATCCAAGATCACCAGCCCTTTTGAAGGTACACAAGATCTTCTTACTGGTCCAAAATATCTTCTTTCGCGTTCTGGATTCACTCCACCAAATTATTAATGTAGGCAGCTAGAACAAATTCATGGTGTAAGCTAGCATGCCCTGTAGGACTGCTTTGATAAACACCTCCTTCCCTCTAGTAGAAAATAGATTGTCCTTATCTGTTAACACGTTCCATGATCTTGTCATGTAAGGCTACAAATATATTTTCTTTCTTTGCCCAATTATAAAGGAAATCCCAAATGCATATTGTTCACTAAAAATGATATGTTCGCAAGAGCACGGGTGACACAAGTAATAGAGCGGATTTAGAGTCTGAGTTATCATCCCACGAGAAAAGTTTTAAGTATCGAAAACCCAATTTATGCTTTAGTTGAAACGATCGAGATTTTGAGTTGTTTAAAAAGAAAATAAATAAATAAAAGTAAAGATTAACAAAATAAGTAATTAAGAATGAATAAGGTGATTTTAAAAGTTTTGTTCAAGATTTTTGTGAACTCGGAGCTCACAACTTCACAACATTGATTCCCCTAGCTACCCGCTCATTAATTCAACAAAAACCAATTTTAATCAATGATCGAATTTCACGTAATTAATTAACTACTCCTCTCGAAGCTAGCCGATCTTACTTAATTAGGCTCCCTCACATATATCTGAGTGAGCACGTTATCAACCTTCTTGATAGGTGCTTTATTTGGGTATTTAATTTCTCCATACTCGTGTTTTATTATGTGTTTTGTTATGTTAAAAGATTTATTTATGTTTAGTTTATCTATTTATGTAGGACCAAGGAAAATATCTAAAAAAGATGCAAGGTTGGGTGTGTTTTACAAAAATTTTGGAGCTTGGGGGACCAAGGAGTTACACGACAAAACATAAAGGACTGAATGAAGAAGGAAAAAAAGAAAAAATAAAATAAAAAAAATAAAAAGATACTGTGCAGTCGCACAGATTACCCATGCGGTCGTACAGAAGCAGGTCCCAGCAGCAGAAAACTCAGCTTGGCCACCTTACTGTTCGAGGGCGCCCACACTCACCTGTATGTGAATTTCCTTCCGACTTGGACTCTATTTTCGGTCCAGACTTATGCACAGTTTTGAAGGGAGTTTTGGGGATTTTTCAAGAGCTATTTAAGAGCAAGAGATGGGAGAAAAACACACACAACATAGCAGAGAAAAATTGGAGAAACACAACACAAGAAGATGAAGATCGAAGAATCCAAAGTTGTGATCATTGGGAGCATGCAAGACTAAGGCCTCTTCTACCTAGTTTGGGGGGATGTTGAAGTCTAAAGATTTGTTTTTCTTTTAGCTCTTTTTTTAAATGTTCTTTCTAGTATTGTTAATTGGGATTGTTATGATATTCTATCATTCATGTTTATGATGATTCGGTGATTTTCCTTCGAAAGGGCCATTTGATTGATGCATCTATTTATCTATTGCTAGAATTAGGTATTCAATACATAAATGTTGTTTTCCCTGATTCATTTGTAGCAACTAACGCAAGCTTCTGACTTTCGTGTGTTAGTCTAACCTGCATGGGTTCGACCCTTACTCCACTACCACAATTTTGTGTGAATCCATGTAAGGAAATTAATTATTTTTTTGGCGCATTCGACAAGCGACCATATTTTTGGCGCCGTTGCCGGGGAAACAATATGGTGAATTAAGTGATTTTGTTAATTAGTTTTATTTTTGTTTTATTTTGTTTTTTTTGTTTTAAATTAGCTTGCTTGCTACTCTCAAATTTGCAAAAAACTCCGCAACTAAAGGAATGGGTGCTAACAATCAGACACTAAAGCAATTGGCTGCTCCAGGCCTTAAGCAACAGCCTCTTTGCATTAACTTTCCTGCATTAGCTGAAAATGGCACTTTTGAGCTTAAATCAGGACTAATTCATCTATTGCCATCTTCTCATGGACTTGTAGGTGAGAACCCTCACAAACATCATACAAAATTCCATATGGTGTGCTCAAGTATGAAACCACTAGGTGTGACTGAAGAGCAAATCAAGCTAAGAGTTTTCCCCTTCTCATTGAAAGATGCAGCTAAATATTGGCTCTATTATTTGCCATCTGCAACCATCACTACTTGGAATGAGATGTAGAGGGTATTCTTGGAGAAATATTTCCTGGCCTCAAAAGCTATAAATATCAGGAAAGAAATATGTGGGATCAGACAACAGCAAGGGGAGTTCTTGTATGAGTACTAGCAGCGCTTCAAGAAGCTGTACGCTAGCTGACCACATCATCAAATTAGTGATCTGCTCCTAATCCAATACTTCTATGAGAGATTATCTGCAATGGATCAGAGCATGATCGACGCAGCAAGTTGTGGGGCATTGGTGGATAATATGCCCGATGCAGTAAGGACCCTAATCGCCAATATGGCTGAAAATTCCTTGTAATTTGGCTTTCATCAGGACACATCCATAAGAAGGGTAAATGAGGTACAGGCATCTACTATTGAACCTCAACTTTCTGAATTAACCTCTCTTGTCAGGCAACTTGCTGTAGGGAATGCACAGCAAGTTAAAGTCTGTGGAAACCATGGGTCATCCAGCTGATGCATGTCCCATGCTACACGAAAGAGTTGAGTAGGCCAACACTATAGGGAATCCTCCACTTTAGAATAGATCATATGATCCCTATTCCAACACCTACAATCCTGGATGGAGGGATCACTCTAACCTCAGTTATGGAAATAGACCACAGATTTTCTTCCCAAATCCCCAACTGTGGCAATCCTAACAGAGGCCTCTACCACCCCTCCAGAATCTAGGTATGTCATTGGAAGATATGGTTAAAGCCTTAGCATCTAACACTCTACAGTTTCAACAGGATACCAAATTAAGCATCCAAAACCTGGAAAATTAGATGAGTCAAATGGCAACTGCCATAAACCTTTTGGAGGCTCAAGCAGGGGGTAAACTACCATCTCAACCTGAAGTGAATCCTAAAAACATTAGTGCAATTACATTGAGGAGCGGGAAAGAGGTCGAAAGTCCTAAAGATGTGAAGCATGCAATTGTCAATGAAGATGCCATTGGGAGGGATATTGAAAAAGAAGGAGCAGATGCACCAAGCCCACAGGTAAATCCTAACCCTCCCGTTAATGTTCAATCAAATCTTCCTCCTTTTCCTAGCAAGTTAGTGAAATCAAAGAAAGAAGACAAGGAGAAGGAGATTTTAGAGACATTCAGAAAGGTTAAAGTTAACTTCCCACTGTTGGATGTGATCAGACAGGTGCCAAGGTATGCCAAGTTTCTCAAGGACCTATGCATCAATGAGTGAAAACTTAGGGGGAATGAAAAGATCAAGGTGGGTGAACCTATGTCAGCTGTGTTTCAGAAGAAGCTACCTCCAAAATGCAAGGACCCAGGTATGTTTACCATTTTCTTTGTAGAATAGGCGGCACAAAAATTGAAAAGGCCTTGATAGATTTAGGAGCATCAATTAATGTTATGCCTCATTCTATTTATGCTTCTTTAAATCTAAACCAATTAAAAGAAACAAATATTATCATTCAATTAGCTGATAGGACTAATGCCTACCCGGATAGAGCAGTTGAGCATATGCTAGTTCAAGAACATGGATTAGTTTTTCCCACGGACTTTTATATTCTTGACATGAATGATGAGATCGCCTCTAATTCTACACCTATCTTGTTTGGACAACCCTTTCTCTACGCATCACAAACTAAGATAGATATAAGAAGGGGAACACTCACCATGGAATTTGATGGGGAAGTAATCCAGTTTAACATATATGATGCTTTAAAACAACCTGAGGATGTAGGTTTTATCTTTGTAATTGATATTATTCATCCTTTTGTGGAAGAAATGTTTCAGTTCAATTGCAGGGATGAATTAGAGATAGCTCTGGCTGAGCATCTCGAGATGGGAATAGAAAGGGAGTTGGCGTTCAGCCAAGAATTAGAGGAAATAGTAGCAGCTTACATTCTTTGCACCCGGTGCCAAAAAGGTATGAAATTGAGGACATTTCTTTAGAGGATCAAAAACCCATAACATAGCCACGCACAGGCTAGTTCGAGCCAACGAAAGTAAACAAAAGGCTCTGATTGGGAGGCAACCCAAGAGGGAGTTTCTACCCCATGCTTTTATTTTTCACATTTTTTTTGTCATTTTTATTTATGTTTTAATTTAGCCTAGCATGTTAAATTCGTTGAGTTCATGAATTTGATTTTCTTTCGAAAAAATTTTAAATAAAATTTTTGTGTTTTTTTTCATTGTTCCCTTTCTTCTTTTTGTGTTGTTTGATTCTACATTGAGGGCAATGTACAGTTTAAGTGTGGGGGAGGGAGTCTTGTGTGTTTTCACTGAATTTCATGTGTTCCTTGGTTCAGTTTTGTGTTTTTGTATTATGTTTTTTTTGTTTTAATTGCTCTAGTTTAAGTAATTGTGTTAGTTTAATATTTCTAAGTTGTGAAGCAATTGTGTCCTTTGTGAGTTTAATTGTTGTTGGGTGTTTTGTGAATCTTGGTAGGGCATGAGATGGCTACTTGTTAATTTTTGAATTTAAAAAGAATGGTAGCTTAGCTAGAATTAGGATCTTGAGCAATGTTGGAGGAAGAGAAAAATTGAAAGTGAAAGGAAAAAAGTACAAGTTTGTGTTTTTTGCCTAGAAAGATTCATAACATGATTGAATTAGTGATCTTGTACCTTATCTTGATTTACTTTGCCTAGAATTGGTTATGACTGGATTAAGTTGATAGATTTAACCCACTAAGACTTTTGAGCCTTAGACTGACATATCTTTATCAGTCTCATTATCTTTGTTCTCGTGTGATATTCTTCCATGGGTTGATTTCTCTAGAACTTGCTTGATTTCTCTTTGATGCTGCATTGCTACATGCGTGACATGAATATGATTAAGACACTCTTTTTTGTTTAACCACTTTAGCCAAAAAGCCTACCTTATCAATAAATTTCCTTTTGCGTAACCCCTTTGAGCCTTATTGTCTATTTTTATTTCTTTAAGCCCCTTAATACTAGTCTTAAACCGAAATTATGTATATCCTTACCTTGTCAATTGACTAGTGGTAGTGATTGTTTTGTTGCTTGAGGGTGGTTAAGAAGCAAGTGTGGGGGAATTGTTAGCTGTTGATGAGGTTGTGATAAGATGATTTAATGATCTATGTGCTAATGTGGTTGGTATGTGGCAAAGTAAAAGCGTTGTTGCAGAAATAAGGGAAATTATGTGTGTAAAACGAATTGAAAAAGAAAGAATCGATGCCTTAAGGAAAAAGAAGAGGAGAAAAAGAAGAGGCAACGAAAGAAAAAAAGAACGAATAGGAAGTTTTATGTGAAAATGAAAAAAAAAAAAAAAAGAAGTTGAAAAGTTGAAATAAATGGTTGTTTCTTCTTGAAACAAGGGCTTGAGTTAGTCTTGAAAGTTGGGATATGCTATTATTGAATAGGTGATGCAAAATGTCTTAAAAGAATAAGGGAGTAGTGGTCTCACTTGAGAATGTGCTTGAATGTTATAAATTTTGTATTCCACTAGTTCCAATGGTCTATTGGCCTCATTTCTCAAAATTTTTCTCACCTTAACCCTTAGCTCCATTACAACTTTTAAAAGACCTTTTAATTTGTGTTATGCATGTGCACCAAGTGGCGGAGAATGAGAAATCTTACAAGCCGATGATAGGACTCTCCTATTGGATAGAATCTTAAGCGTAAATACTTAACTTTAAACACTTGAGCGAAGGGTGAATTTATCCGTGAGGGTCGATCTGTTCGGTCTATGCTATTCCAGGTAAAAGTTTTGTTTTATGATTCTGAAGGTTCCATGAGTACCTTGTTCACGTTTTATGATTATTGAAGGGTTAATCCCTACTTGTGGAAAACAGAGAAAAATAATTTTAAAATTCTTGCATTGCTTAGGAAACTTTTTATTAGGCAAGGTACCTTGATTTTCCATGACTATAATGATGAGTTGTTCGCCTTGTGTAACCTGGAGGATTTTAAGTCCATGTTTGTATTTCATGTTTTGTGCTTTGTTGTTCAAGGACGAACAATGGTTTAAGTGTGGGGGAATTTGATAGGTGCTTTATTTGGGTGTTTAATTTCTCCATACTCGTGTGTTATTATGTGTTTTGTTATGTTAAAAGATTTATTTATGTTTAGTTTGTCTATTTGGGTAGGACCAAGGAAAATATCAAAAAAAGATGCAAGCTTAGGCGTGTTTTACAGCAATTTTGGAGCTTGGGGGACCAAGGAGTTACACGACAAAACATAACGGACCGAAGGAAGAAGGAAAAAAAGAAAAAATAAAATAAAAAATAAAAAAATACTGTTCGGCCACACATATTACGCATGCGGCAGCATAGAAGCAGTTCCCAGCAGCAGAAAACTCAGGGCGACCGTCCTATTGTTCGAGGATGCCCGTACTCATCTATATGCGAATTTCCTTCCAACTTGGACTCTATTTTCAGCCCAGACTTACGTACAGTTTTGAGGGTTTTTCAAGGGCTATTTAAGAGCAAAAGATGGGAGGAAAACACACACTACATTGGAGAGAAAAATTGGAGAAACACAACACAAGAAGATGAAGACCGAAGAATCCAAAGTTGTGATCCTTGGGAGCATGCAAGGCTAAGGCCTCTTCTACCTAGTTCGGGGGGATGTTGAAGTCTAAAGATTTGTTTTTCTTTTAGCTCTTTTCTTAAACGTTCTTTCTAGTATTGTTAATTGGGATTGTTGTGATATTCTGTCATTCAAGTTTATGATGATTCGGTGATTTTCCTTCTAAAGGGCCCTTTAATTGATGCATCTATTTATCTATTGCTAGAATTAGGTATTCAATACTTAAATGTTGTTTTCCCTAATTCATTTGTAGCAACTAGTGATTTTAATTGCTAGGTATATCACAACCTAATATTACAAGCAAACTTGTGACTTTCGTGTGTTAGTCTAACCTATTTTTCTTATACTACACATTGGCTTTGCACTAAATTTGGAGAGCTCTTTCTAAGTTGTCCAAGGCTAATAATCTAATTCAAGAGCTTATTTGGATTTGTTACAATCTAAGGAAAAATTTGGGTAATTGGAGCTTATCAATATCAAGGGTTAGTAATCTCAATTGCATGCTAGAAGTACGTTTCAAAGATCTTAGGAATTACTTATTTGGACTCAACTGAACCTAGAATTAGGTGTTTTTCCTCATTAGTCCTTAATTTATTAGTTGCATTATTGCTTATCATTTGATAGTTTTTATTAACAATTCAAACTCAAAACCCCCTAGTCTCTAATTAACATTTAGTTGCTTGATTTATTCATTGTTCCCTATGGGTTCGACCCCTTACTCCACTACTAAAATTAATTATTTTTTTGGCGCATTCGACAAGTGACCACTTCTTAAGTTTATTAATATAAGAAACTCAAGCAAATACCCCCAAAGTTCAATCTACATGACCGCACTAACCACAAGCAAATCTCTGTCTTGTCTAAATTAATATCCCTTATCGTCTATTCTAAATCATGCATTTCTCTCACAGGTTCAACACAAACCAATAAACATCTACAAATTCGAGTGCCAGATAAGTGAAAGCCATAACAAACAATGATAAAGAATTAACTATAAATCAATTCCTAAGCGTTGAACTAGCAGACAAGTAACTAGGGTTCACAACGGGGCTACACTGCTTGTCCCAAGAAAAGAAGTTTAGCTACTCATGAAATTGATGAAAATAAGTACACAAGAGTAAGAATACATAGCCAGGTTTTGGTGAATAAGGCAAAGAAAAGGATTATTAAACCAATACTTTTCAATCTCAAACTTTTTTCTCAAAAACTGAATCAAACTTCAATATCAAGCTTGAAGAAACTAATTGTTTTCAATGTATATGTGAATGTGCCTAACTCACAACTAAGCCCAACCTATTTATAACAGCCTTACAAGTCCTAAAAAGAGGTTAAAATTCGTGCCAAAAGCCTACCAAAGCAAGAGTTTAACTTAAGATAGGACAATTAGAAAATTTTTGTCGTCCGAACTATGCGGCTGCAAGGTCTGTGCTTGCAGCCGCATAGTACAATTTTGTCTCAACACCCATTTGAACCTTGCGCCCGCAAAACCGAGCTAGTTAGAAATTCTACCATTTCGGTGCACAGGCCCTGAGGTGGGGTAAAATGGTTTAGACGAAAATGCTCGAGGCAGCCAAGGGACCTCAAAGGCGTTGATAGATTCACCATTACTCACTCTCCATTTTAAACCCATTTGAACCACTTGTCTTTGCCAAACGATGGTTTGCCACAAGAAAGAATCTTCCCCTTTACACACCGTTTTATGGATATCCCCTTTAGCATAATATTTCCCTTTCAAGACATGGGCCATCAATAAGGTAGAATCATGCGTAAGTTTCCAAGCCTGCTTCCCGACCATGGCTTGATTAAACATTCCAAGATCTCAAAATCCAAGATCACCAGCTCCTTTGAAGGTACACAAGATCTTCTTACTGGCCCAATATATCTTCTTTCGCGTTTTGGATTCATTCCACTAGATTATTAAGGTAGGCAGCTAGAATAGATTCATGGTGTAAGCTGGCATGCCCTGTAGGACTGCTTTGATAAACACCTCCTTCCCTCCGGCAGAAAATAGATTTTGTTCTTAGCCGTTAACATGTTCCATGATCTTGTCCTGTAAAGCTACAAAATATATTTTCTTTCTTCGCCCAATTACAGAGGAAATCCCAAATACATATTGTTCACTAAAAATGATATGTCCGCAAGAGCACGGGTCACACAAGTAATAGAGTGGATTTAGAGTCCGAGTTATTATTGCATGAGAAAAGTTTTAAGCATCAGAAACCCAATCCACACTTTAGTTGAAACAATTGAGATTTTGAGTTGTCTAAAAGGCAAATAAATAAAAGTAAAGATTAACAAAATAAGTAATCAAGAATGAATAAGGTGATTTTAAAAGTTTTATTCAAGATTCTTATGAACCCGGAAATCACAACTTCACCAATATTGATTCCCCTAGCTACCCGTTCATTAATTAAACAAAAACCAATTTTAATCAACGATCAAATTTCATGTAAATAATTAACTACTCCTCTCGAAACTAGCCAATCTTACTTAATTAGGCTTCCTCATGTATCTCTAAGTGAGCGCATTATCAACTCTCTGAAGTGCATTAATATAAGAAACTCATGCAAATACCCCCAAAATTCAATCTATGTGACCGCACTAACCATAAACAGATCTCTTTATCTTGTCTAAATTAATATCCCTTATCGCCTATTCTAAATCATGAGTTTCTCTCTCAGGTTTAACACAAACCAATAAACATCTACAAATCCGCACGCCAAATAAGTAAAAGCCACACAAAACAACGGTAAAGAAATAACTAGAAATCAATTTCTAGGCGTTGAACCAACAGACAAGTAACTAGGGTTTATAACGGGGCTATACTGCTTGTCCCAAGAAAAGAAGTTCAGCTACTCATGAAATTAATGAAAATAAGTACATAAGAGTAAGAATACATAACCAGGTTTTAGGGAATAAGGCCAGAGAAAAGGATTATTAAACTAATACTTTTCAATCTCGAACCTTTCCTCAAAAACCGAGTCAAACTTCAATATCAAGCAAGAAAAAACTAAGTGCTTTTAATGTATATGTGAATGTGTCTAACATAAAACTAAGCTCAACCTATTTATAATAGCCTTACAAGTCCTAAAAAGAGGTTAAAATTCGTACCAAAAGCCTACGAAAGCAAGAATTTAACTTAAGATAAGACAATTAGAAAATTTCTGCAGACAGAACTATGTGGCCATAGGTCCTTGCTTGTGGCCGTATAGTACAATTTGTGTCTCAACACCCGTTTGAACCTTGCGTCCACGACGTCCTCAGCCACCGCCCACATCGCTTTGTTCTATTACAGCCGCAAGCCTTGGACCTTGCAGCGGCATAGTATCGTTTTGGGGATTCTGCTTTCTGAAACCACAGCTACAAGTGTTGTGCCTTGTGGCAGCATGGTTTTCTTCTGGAAATTTTGCTATCTGAAGTGCCGGTCTCGCGGCCGCAATCTTCACATTTTGCATCCACGTAGTGTACATCTTGGGAAGTTAATCTTTGAACTAATTTCTCGCGGCTACAATAAGCAAAGCTTGCAGCTTTATAGTTGTATGTACTATGTTTTGCCTTTATTTCTTCTTAATCTTTTTCCTTGGTCTCTTTTGGTCCCTATCCTTCCAAACGCTTGCAACATCAATGCAAATTCCTTGGAATCCTTGCAAACTTAGCTCGAATTTCACCAAAACTATTCTTTCATATTCTCTCTTGGACTGCAACCTAAAAAGTGATGATTAAACAAGTAAGCACGCATTTTTAACTAAAAATGTGAACTCTTAAACATAAGTTGGGATTTTTAATCAACGCAAATTTCACACCTAACAAATACCCCCAAACTTGAACCGTTGTTTGTTCCCAAACAACAAAACAAGTCAAAACAACTTAAATATACAATTCACAATCTTGGCCATACATGTGACATAATACATGTTTACAGGCACGCTAGCCTAATAGAAAGTTTTCCAAACAATACATAAACCCTAAAATTTCAAAATTAAGCACAACATGCTCTTCCATTGCAATGCTTAACAAATTGGGTGAGTGGGTGGGTGGGTGGGTGGGTGCAAACTGGGGCCATTTTCCACTATCCCCTAGACACGACGGAAAACTAGTCCAATGCCTTAGAACTCCCTCTCCTTGTGTGGTCAATTTGTTCCTCCCGCCTCTCGTGAAATCACTCAACTTTTAATGCTTCAATTTCATTCTTTTCACATTTTTTCCTTCTTCCTTTTCTTTTTTCCCCTTTTTTCCCACTCTATTCCTAAAGATTCCTAAAGATAGGTTCTTTGCACAATCGATCTCCACTCGTGTCACCTAAAAGTATCAAAACTAGCACAATACCATTAGAAGACCGATGGTAAGCACCTTTTGGAAACACATCTTCAGTCTCAAGAGTTGTTAACCCCAAAGTCTTAACTTAGCACTTCAAACCCCTATACTTCTATATTCCCTTTCTGAACCTTCCTCACCTACTTTCTTATTTCTTTCGTTTATTTTCAACTCACTCATTTTCGGTATCTTACTTTCTTACTTTTCTCATGCTCACAAGAAACTCAAAATTATTCACTTTCGTAAACAATTCCCAGTATTTTCTCCCATTTTTTCACTCTTTTTACCATGTAGGTAGTTCACGCTCAAATCCCCAAATGTAGCCTTCTTCACAAGTAGTTCATCCCCTACACATTTGTGATGCATAGGACCAGATTACTCAATGCTCACTCACATTCCCTAGAGCAGGTAGCTTTTTTCCCTCAGTCCTACTCAAACAATAAAATAAACTAAACAAACAGATATGAGATTCATAGTAAGTCATTGCTCGACTCCAACTTTAGGACCTATACTCAGTCAACCAAAAAACGTGCCCTCTCCAAAGAAAGTTCAGACCATTAAACTCCTAACAACGTCATGCTAACCAAAACATTTTCAAATTACTCCAAGTAATGACAAATTGCACAAATAAATAAAAGGATTTGACAACAGGTTGTCTAAAGTCGACAAGATTTTCAACCATGTCCAGAAAAATAATGGTCCAGACAAATAACGAAAACAACCCTAGTCAAATGTGCATCAAAATAAGTCTAAATTGCCGAGAAAAGCAGAAACAATCCTAATTCCAGCAAGCAATGCCCATAAACAATTTAAAAAATTCTTTCAATTTTTCCTTCTTTTGAAATCTTTTAGCTACTGAGTTATGCAATCACATGTATGAAAGAAACAAATGCAACAAATATCACAATCATGCTAGCCAGGCACTAACAAAACACAATACGAACAAACTTGACACAAAACACAATTTGAACGAACTAAATAATTAATACGAACTGGGGAGCTTATACAATCTAGGAGTTAGGACAATTAATACATCAGTCAAAATCACAAAATATTATCAAATGAGCACAAAATTCCCCCCTCTCCTAACTTAGTTTCTACATTGTCCTCAATTTAGACCACAATAAAAAATAATTAAATCAAAATAAGGGTCAAGAACTCCTCAGAGGTGACTCTAATGACTCCTTTTGTTTGACTGGTGGCTCTGGTAGATTTGACGAAGCAGCAACCAGTGATGCTAATATAGTCTCCATCACTGAGAGTCTCTACACCAATGCAGTCTCTAGCTCAAAGATTATAGCTACCAGCGAAGTCTCCAATACCGAAACTCTCACGACCATTGTCTGAAGTAGGCTTAGTATCTTCTGTGCAAAAGGAGTCTTGGCTACGAAAGCCTTGACTAGTTGGTCAGGGTGAAGAATGGGTGTGGTTGCTGTGCTGCACTATTGGACTCAACTAGTCCGGGTGGAATAGCTCTATGATTCCTCTGTACCAAGGAAGCTGTCTTTGCATTTTGAATCATGGAGGTTGTCACAAAAATCTGGCAAATAAGCCCTATGTCCAAGTGCTATACTCCTCATTAACGGGCACACCAACTATCTCTCATTTCCTAGTAATTAGGTAGGGAAAAGCAATCCAGAACTTGTCATGATTGCAAAAAATGTAGTTAAAAAATAACTGATAAATAAAATCGTCCAGATCAATCTTCTTCCCATACACTAAATTGTCTCCAGATTGGTCTCATCAAGCTTCAAATAATCCTAAATAAGCTCGGGGCTGAACGGTATCCAACGCCCGTGTCTTCATGTCTCATGGTAGTGTTCAGACCCCTCGAGCTCCATTTCTCTATTGAGATTCACCAAAAATTCCCAAACGATTTTAGTGTTCCCACATGGCAATCCGGTGGCTAGTTTCTCCAACTACAATGCTCTATCAGATTTCACAGAGGGGTGTCAATAAAATCCTCTAACACAATCTGCCTCTCCTTCACCAACCTTCATCCCTTCCACTCTCATAATACTTTTGCTTTGCTCGATCATTCTAAAATTGCTCCGGCTTAGGCAATGGTGATCAAGCTGTTCTCCATCTCCTTGAAGATTTCTCAACTTTTGAATTCCCTTTTCTTGTTCGGATGCCTTTTTTTTAGAGACATTGTACCATAAAGTACAAAAATAAAGTAAATTAAGCCCACATTATTGTAAAAGAACATTACATTTGCACTTAAAACAATTTCTCCACCAAACTTGAATTAATTCATAGTTCAATGTTAACACTGACCAAAGGGGAAATTCAACACTTCAAGTAATGCAAATCATAAGGCATTAAACACATTGGAGCATGAGTATATTAAGTTACTTAAGAATTCCAAGATAGCAAAAAGGGATTCCAAGTTTGAAACATGCTATTATTCAACACAGAATAACTTATTCAAATTTGCAATTTTTACCAAGTCATCTTTGGACATATAAAACTCCACAATGCATACTACATCATATTCAAATGTCATGCCAATCGAAGTTGAAATAGGCCAAATGAGGAGGGGACGTATTTGGTACCCAACAAAGAGACCACCGTGCAGTGGCAAATTTCACAGTAAATAACTAGCACATAAGGGAACATTTACCAAGCTATAACCTACTGACACAAAATTTCACGGTAGATAGAGTTCATTTAGGCTAGACAATGGGGGCCAAACATAAAGGTCAACCATGGCCTATTGAGGTAATGTAGCGAACCGAAATTTTCATATTTTGAAAATTACTTTGTTAAAGGATTTAAAGAAATTTTAGCGTGCGCTACCACCCTTAATCTGTATTTCATAGTTGGTCACGATAAAAAATTTAAGAATTTGTGTCGCTCGTCTAATTTATTTTAAAGGAAAACGTGAGTTTGTAATTAGATTTCTAGCTCAAGTCCAATTATTTGATATTTTGGAAAATTCATGTTTGATGTCCGATTTATCATTGGATTTATTAATGTTCCAACTTTCCGTCCAAGATTCAAAATCTACATTTTAAGCCCAATTCTTATTTTATTGAATCCAAGAAATTTTAAATGTTTTAAGTCCGTTCTATCTGAAATCCAAATTGCTATTTAAAGTCATTTGTTTAGAAGTCACTTGAGTCCCCTTTTATTTAAATCTAAGCAAATTTCAAGCCCAATTTCAAGTTTCAAAGCCTAAATTGTATTCCTTTTTCCCCCTTTCTTCTACAAGCCTAATCTGATTGTTTGTCTTGAGCCCAATTTAAGGCCCAAACTGATTTAAACAAAGACAAACAAGCCTTGGACCATTTCAAGAACCCACGTTGAAAAGATCAACTTTTTGAACAGCTGTCTAAACGTTGCCTCAACAGAAAAGCTCCACTACTTCTCCGGTTTTCAGTAACAAGAAATCTCATCAAATTTCCCAAGATTTTTCCTCAATCTCCATCCCTGCATGATCTTCCCCATGTCCACTGCGTATTTAACCTGGCACGTCACTCCACACCAATACACTGAAGTTCCACATTCAATCTCAGCAAACAGAATCATTTCACGCACAAAGCTCACTAATTCCCTGCCAATTCACGTTCCAAACCCTGCTGCAATTACGCTATACATACACAATACACACACTCAATTCACAGGAAACTACACTCACCCAATTCACTCTACAAACACCCATAGATACACTTATACACACTCAGAAAGAAACAAAATTCATTATATACATACACTGAGACACACACATTTCCTCACTGCTTACACTTACACCCAACAATTTCACAGCACCAAAATCAGCAGGAACTAAATAGGTATACACATATACATACACGTATACACACGCACACAGCCACTGCTACTCTTGAATCAAACACCATTCGAACTCGCCTCAGCCAAGACTTGCCTGAACCTCTGGTTTTGGCCGAAAAATCGAGTCCCAAATTTCAAACCCAAGACTCGAACCTTCGCCAAGCCTTGACCGCGACTTCATTCGCGAACCCCATCGCCCTGAACCACTGTTGACCGAACCCGACTCGGTCTCTCAAACCCAAATCGACCTCCATTCGCAACATCATCGAACCTACGACCCCCTCGCTCGACCGAACCCAAAGCGAGAGCTTCACCCTCTCAAGCCAAGCTTGAACCCCCACTACACGAACCGCCATTGTCCTTGCCGAGACTCTGTTCTGCTGGAATGGCTGCGCCTATTTTGAACTTGAAAATCGCCCCAGTCCAACCAGCCTTCATCGACACCTTTGCCTCGACCAAGCCCATCGCCCGAATCCCCTCATCGCCTTGCCTGACCTCCCATTGTCCCTCTCAAACTCTCTAGTTCTCTGAATCTCTGCTCTTCGAATTTGGGGTAGAAATGATAGGGATTTTGAGTTGATTTTAATTAAATTCCAATTGCCCATCAGTTCCACATGTTTTAAATTATCTTATTTCAGCCCTTTTCTTCATTATTGTTTCAAGATAGTCATTTGTGTTTGTGGTGTTCTTACTTCAGTCCCTGTGTTTTGTTGATGGTTGAGTTGATCCAAAAGTTACTGTTTTATACATTTTTACCCCTCAACATTTTTAAAAAATCTGTTCTAGTCCCTATAGTTTCAACTCTATCGTTTTTGGTCTCTCAAGTTTTGAAAAACTCCATATTAGTGCCAATAGCTTTGAAAAATTATGTTTTAGTGTAAAAACTTTTAAAGTTCAGAATTTAATTCCATACTTTCGTTTAGTTAAATATGTTCAAAAATTCTAATTTGGGTTATCAACTATTTTGTCTAGACGAGACGCAAAATTTGACGCACTAGTGTCTTATAGCTCAAACTCTAATAAAAGGAAAGCATAACGAGATAGATTTCCTATTCAAAGTTGTTTTTCAAAATTATGTGCGCACTTTTATGAAAAGTATGATGCAATGCTATATTATGTGATTATGCATGTGCTGTATATGATTTATGGAAATATTGAAAGTATGCGCATAATTAGCTCACCTTAATCAGAGCCCACAGATTTAGCTCGTCATTCTGATGGGCCCACAAATATAGACAATTGGTTGTATTAAGACAAGCCTACAGACATAATTTGCATGTGTGTATGTGTTATTTGCTTAATATGTGTTGTATGTTTAAAAGTTAGCAGACGGGAATCTACTAAGTGTTTCTTCGAAACTCTCACCCTTTATTTCAAACATTTCTGGGTCTGGAGTTGGCCGCGACTCGATCAGCGATGGCAATTGAATAAAAGAAAAAGAAATTAGTTGTTTTCTTTTATTAGAATTACTGGAAGTTATTTCAGTACTATTTCAAAATTTAACGGTTATGTAAATTTTGACAATGGTATTATTTGATGTCATTTATGAAATACAATGGTGTTTATTTTAACACAAGGAAAAAAAAATTTTCCACACTTGTTTATATAAATGATTTAAGTTTTTCCACACTTTAAAATGAGATAGAATAGATTTAATAGCGTCTTGGGTGCTCAGAACTCGGTCGTCATAGGTAATAGCCTTAATGTTCCTTTGGTTAGGTCTTGCTGTTTTTTAATTACGTATAAGTCCTAACTTACCACCAATTTCACCAATTTAATCCTAGATGCTTGATGATATATCCCACAAAACTTAAAGGCAAAAGAAACAAGTTAGGCTCATTTAGGCATTTGATCAAACAAGCTGTATACAATTCGGTAGTGACAAAGGGATGCAAAATTGGAGCCTCCAGTGCCTCAATTAAGCCACAAATGAACACACATTTCCTAGTCCCGCATCTAGATAAAGCTCATAGTAGTAAGAAATCACAAAAGTTTCAAGCAAAAATCCCCAAAATTTTCCAGCCAAAATCAAATTTCAACACTAATTGAAGACATGTATTGATCATAGTAACATAATATCATCAAGAAATCAATCAATGCAATTAATTTTATCCCCTAAATTGGGGCAGTAGTACCAAGTCCATAGACCTTTCTTACAAATCGGCTAAACACACCCGAGATTTGATTTTAATCCAACAAAACCTAAGTTAATGTCTTCCTACACTAGCTTACATCACGAATTGAGGTGCTAATTTGAGGTGAAGTATGGGTGTTTGTGAAATTGGTAAAGGAAGAAGAGAAGAGGTGATGGATCTATGAATGTTCATGCCGTTACGGGCGTGGATTTCGGTTATGGGGATTTAAACTTTTTCAGTTTCAACTTTTGTTTTTTGCTAAAGATGGACGAAAATTAGAAAAGAAAAATTTTAACATTTCAATCCTAACGTTCCATATAAAATGCCTATTCCTAAATCTATTTCTAATTCATGCAACTAATAATATGATGCATAAAGAAAAACAAATAAAAGCCAAGTAAATAAAAATTACAAGGTGGGTTGCCTCCTACCAAGTGCGTATTTATGGTCTCGAGCCTGACTGTGTCATATATTACTCTAGTACTGCAGTGTCAATGACCAACTTTTCTTTCGAAAAATCAGTGATAAAATAGTGCTTGAGGCGTTATCCATTGACTCTAAAAATTTCCCTTTTAGGACAATAGAGCTCGAAAGTGTCACAAGAAAAAACTTGAACAGTTGTGAATAGACCCGACCATCTTGACCTTAACTTACCTGGAAAGAGTTTCAATCGAGAATTATAAGGCAATACTTGATCCTCTACTTTGAATTCTATTTTCTGAATTTGTCAGCCATGCCACTTTTTTGTCCGATCCTTGTAAATAGAAATATTCTCATAAACCCCCAATTGAAACTCATCTAACTCATTCAGTTGTAGACTATAATGTCCCGAGTTCTAAGTACCTGAAACACTACTAAACTTCTTTTCTATTTCTTTTTCTATGTAGAAATTCAACAATTATGTAAATAAGTGCGGAACTTTTTTCCTTTTAAGAATATCATTTCATTGCCCATAATTGAGTTCCAATAATACCAAACAAAATCATTATCAATGATTAACAAAATATTCAAACTTTTGAAATAACAACATTATCTTCAATTATTCGAGAGGAAGAAAGCGTTATTTAACAAATAAGTAGTAACTTAATTTCTTAGTCGCCACCACTGATTGAGTCACTGCCGTCTCCAGAACTTAAAATGTTTTGAACTAAATGGTGATTGTTTCGAGAAACACTCAATAGATCCTCGTGCACTAACTTTAAACATGTAATACATATTATGCAATTAAATCTATGTACACAAGAAATTAAATATGTGGGCTTATGATTTCAAAAAAACTAATTATCTATATCTTTGTGCTAGTCAAAACTGGCGAGCTAAGTCCGTGGGGTCTCAATTAAGTTGAGTTATTATGCACATACATTCCATATTCATGAATCACATAGCACATGCATAAGTCATAACATGTAATTGCATCATACTTTTCATAAATTGTGGGCAAATAACTTTGAAAATAACTTTAATAAAAGGAATCTACCTTTATTTGCTTTCCTTTTCGAGTTTCAACTAAGCAGCAAAATCAGTAATGTTAAATCATCCTCCTCGTCTATCAAAATAATTAATAATGTAAGTCAGAAATTTTGAAGTAAATCAAGCTAAATAAAAGTACCTAACTAAATTGTGAACTTTGAAATTTGGGATAAAATAGCAACTTTGAAAATTTTAGACTAAAATGTATCTTAATAGAAAGTTTATGACTAAAAACTTATTTTTCAAAACCCTTGAAACTGAAATGCAGTTTACAAAACTTGAGAGACTAAAATAGAAAAAAATAAAACTTCGGATCAACTTAAATATTAATAAAATACAGGGGTTGAACTCAGTCGAAAAGAAAGATTTGGGACCAATTTTCATGATAATAAAGCATAACTAAAATTGAGGCTCTTGAAACTTGAGGGACTGACTTGAACACATATCAAACATGGGGGCTTGAGAGGCAAAAGGAGATTTAATTAAAAATCCCCAAATCAAATTCATATCCCTCAAATCGTAGGAAGGAACAGAGAGACTCTAGGACTGCGCGGGGTTCGGTCAAAGGGAGGACTCAGTCGAGTTCAAGGAATAGAGATAGTGGTTGTGGCTTGGGACTTTGGGTTCGCCCAAGGTTTGGGTATGGAGTGTTTAAGTTCGACAAGGGTAGGGCAGTTTGCGGAGAGCAAAGAGTTCACCATTTGGGTTTGGGATTTTCTAGTTGATTGCCAACATTTTCTGGCAAGTTTCAACTAAGGTAAGTTGTCTAGTCATATGGGCTATGGTTTTTGGGTTAAATTGATGAAAATTTTTTAGGGCTAAAAAGTTGTTTGATAGTGGCATTGGACAGCAGTAGAAGTGATAGCAGCCGCTGTGGTGATCATGCCAGCGGCAGTGCTGCCTACACTGTGTTTCCCTACCCTTCTGTTTCTTTTTTTTTTCCGAATTTTGTTGTTGTTGGGTGTTGAAGGGAAATAAGGCAATGAGTTTCAATGGTGGCTCAAATGATAAGAACGGGTTCGAGTCGAATGAGGTCAATAGTCGTGGTGGATTGAAGGGATGGTGGTGGTGTGTTTTGAGTATGAAAGTTCTTGTATAGTGGATGTTTCGTGTGTGTGTTTTCATGTACATATATATATATATATATACCTTTCGTGAGGAAACTAGTTCAATTTGTAAAGTCGTCTAGAAATTTTCTGCTGATATGTTTCTGGGTGTGTATTAGAGAATTTGTAGAAATATGGAGTGGAATTGCTTGTAATTAAAAAAACTAAACTTTTACTCCTATATATAATACTTGGGGAAATTGCGCAAATGACCAAACCCACAATGTCTTTTCAGTAACTAACCATTGACCAAGAAAACGAGGGAACAAAAATAATTCAAAAGCTATTTAAATTCCAAATTACCAACACATCCTTTCTCTTCAACGACTTCTGCCCCAAATTTCACCATCCCTAACATCGCCTTCTTCAAACATCACCAATAAGCTTTAACGTTAACTGAACATTCAAACAAATCCCCAACAATCTCCAATGGTTCTCTACCACACCCATATCGATTCCAACATTCAAGGCCTTTGAAGGCATATCCGGTCCTGAAAAGGTAAATTTTTTCTGAGTTTTTTTCTGTTATTGATCTATTTCTCAGACGATCATTTGACAACTTTTCTCGATCTATTGTGAAAATCAGGGTTAGTCCTTTCTCTTTTTTGCTCAAATTTGACAATTTAGACTTCCGGATAGAGTCTTGTAATATTTTTTCTGGTACTTGGTGAATTGAGATTGAGTTTGATGTGAAGTAGATTGGATTATGTAGGATCTTTAGTATATTTGTTATAAATGGAGGGAGACTAATTAGATTAGGAAATCTTTCAAAGAAAAATGTTCATGATCTTTTTGATTATTAAAAAGAAAGTTAAAATATCAATTATTTAGATTGCATGCTTCAATAACAATAAAGAACATTAGAGGCTTAGAGCAGTTTTTTTATAATTTAGGTTCAAGTGATGAGAACCAACTGTTAGAGTTTATGAGAAGAAAATTGAATGAAATAAAATTTAGGATAAGAAATTCAATGAAATAATATTTAGGTTGTTTTATTGGAAGTTGGAAAAAGTAGACTTTGAAGGAGGTATTGATATAAGAATAATGCAGGGCATGAGAATAGTGGTGAGACGAAAAGAAACATATTGGATTTCTTTGAGTTTGATGAGTGTATTAAGAGGTACTTAGTATATCCAAGTTTAAGATTGTTGGCACAATGATGAATATATGGAGCACATATTAAATCAGCATGATATTTTGGCAAATTCTAGTACCTAGACAAAATATTCTGCTACTGAGAGAGGATTATTATTCGTGAATGTTGAACCCTTAATCTCAGTTCATGTGTTTTTTGTTCTTCGAGGTTCTGTTAGCATTATCAAATACTAATTTTATATCAAAAAAGATAGAATAATTTACCAATGATTCTCTTGCAGGACCTATAGTTGTTGCCTCAATAAAGCCACTTCTCTTTGCCAAAACTATCCAGTACAAAAGCTCCATTTACCTATAATAGAACGAATAGCATAACTGATTAATAGCTACTTTAGGATTGCAAGCTACCTCTAATGCCAGACAACAATATGCTTATCAGATATATGCTAAAGCATAAATGTAGAAAATATCTATAAGAAATGAATTCTCTAGTTATTATTCAACTTGGTCGCGCTGTAATTATTCAACGCAGAAAGGGCTCCTAAACAATCTAAAAGGATGCATCAGTTATAAACTATATTATTGCTTGGGGTCCTTACAGGATTCAAAAACGATATTTTCTTGCACTTTGCTCAGTGGGTTGCAATTATGGCTGTTGACTTTTCTTGCAAGTTCTTTAGATTCCTGCCTATGAACTAAAATTTTGTGCCTTTTTAGACCACTAAATGGGAACTTCATTTGAGAAGTTATTACTAAAGCTAGGCATAGTTATACACAAGGAAGTTACTATGCTAATTCCAATATTTTGTAGGCCAATCTCCTTCTATAGTGTCATTTTGATTTTGCAATATGATACTTGAGTAGTAGCTTGGATTGCTCTTTAAGAGTTGATATGCTTCTGACAAGGATATTAGATCCTTGAGAAGAAACAATGAGTATTTGTATGATATATGTTAGTGAAGTTACATAATGGCAAGGAGTTGTATGATATAATTTCAAAGCAGCGCATGTGTTAAAAGAGGCATTGACTTGTTCAATTGTTCTAATTTGATCTTTCGCCCCCTCCAACAAATCATATCCACCTTTAGAAAACCATAATCTACGATAATTAAAATTTGAAGATGAACTATATCATTTTATTTGCCTAAAACCATTCGAACCTTGATTTTTGTAGGTTGCGAGATTGGTGATATCTAGAGTTCTCTGTGCAAATAATCCTTCAGAACCACCTAAAAAATAAAAATGTCAGAATATTAATCTGTCTATGTAAAAACATCTACTTGAAGAAACGATGAATCTATAAAATATCCATTTTTGTTTGAAAAACATAAATCAAGAAACTAGAATAGATCATAATTAAAGAATTTAAATAAGGTTCTTCATTATATGCATATATGCAAATCAAACTACAACTAATAGCTCCATGCAGGCAATATATAAAATGGTAAATGTCAGATTAGTGAGGTAAGAAAACAATACCCAAAAATCCGAGCAAAACATTATTGTACATATTATAAGCTTTGTATGTTGTCTTGATATATGACAATATGTTGGTAATATTTAGTCTCTGATCACAGGTAGATCCTGATATGTACTAACGAGTATCTGTCTATTGACTTCAGGTACAAGAGCAAAACAGCTCTTGCAAATTTTGCAAAACCACACTGACTATGGAGCACTCCTTTTTTGCTATAAGTTAGCCAAAACAAAATGGATTGCGGTAAATGATCATGGTTATGGGGTATCATATACAGCATGTTGAAGGGCGTGTACACATTACCACATAGTGCTTACTATAATACTTAGTGTCCTATTGTATATGTGGAAACACAAGGATATGTAATTAGGTATGCCATTGAACAATCTTTGATTAGGGGAAACTTCGCCAAAATTTCTGTACATATGGAAATGCGGGGATGTGTAAACAAGTGCATGTTAGAATAGTCCATTATATAGGGTACCTCTACCAAAATTCATGGAAATATGTTTTTTTTTGATCCATCACGATAAGTTTAATTCATCAAGGGTTTGTGACATTTAAAAGCTTGTGTTACTGCATATCATAGGTTGGCAAGGGGTATCATGGCACCTACTCCGTGATAGCGTCATATACGCGGCATGTGTCCGTTATGGCACCAATGAAGTCTAAACTTTATGAAACTTAACACTCATGACCCTACCCTATCCGCATGCATGTTCTAGTGTGTTTTATGAATTTAGATGAGTGAGCGGATGAACTGTGGATGTTACATGACAAGACACGAGGCACAACATATAATAAGTTATGTTTAAAACCCTAAATGTGCAAATGCCCCTCTTCTGGCTCAACCCCGTTGATCTAAGTTGGGTTCAGCCGAGAAGCCATATAAGTGCAACCCGGTAAAATGAGGGCCTCAAAAATCAAGAAGGATTGCCATCAACGCACTAATGCCACTATGTTACACCGTTGCGACATGGGTGCAGTGATAGCTCAAATCGATTTGAAATCGACCCCAACTTGACGCACTCGATCAGACTACATTCTTACTTATGCTTTCAGTGTGCTTAACTAATGTGGATAAGATGTTGGTTGAGTTTTGCTAAAAATGGCCCAATCTAACTTGTAACATTATATAACTTAACTTAACACGACCGACGGCGTTTCATATACTATCTGGCCCTGAAATAATATGCTCTAACTGGGGTTTCACTATGAAATGGAATTGGTTTGTAGGGATGTAATTTGGAGCAAAGATTCAATATAGAGCACCATCACTGTACCAATACCGCTATAATACTACCTTATCGATAGTTGTGCAGTAATAGCCCGAATCGATTCGAAATCGACCGTAACTTGACCCACTGGATCAGACCCTAATTCTATTTATGTTTCCAGTGTGTTTAGTTAATGTTGATAAGAATTTGGTCGAGTTTTGCTAAAAATGGCCCAATCTAACTTGTAACATTATGTGACTTAGACTTAGCACGACCGGTGATGTTTTATATAGTGTCTGGCCCCAAAATGTTGTGCTCTAACTTGGATTTCTTTAGGAAGAGAGATTGGTTCGTGGAGGTGAAATTTGGAGCAAGGATTCAACACGAAGCGCCATCACTGCACACATGCGTCTGTAATACTACTATAGCGGTAGGGGTGCAGTGATAGCTTGAATCGATTTGAAATCAACCGGAACTTGACCCACTCAATTAGACCGCATTCCTATTTTATGTTTTTAGTGTGTTTAGTTGGTATGGATTAGAAGTTGATTGAGTTTTGCTAAAAAAGCCTAATCTAACTTGTTACATTAAAGAAGTTAGACTTAGCATGACCAATGGTGTTTCGTATACTGTCTGACCCTAATTATCTAAGTTAGACTTAGCATGACCGACGGCGTTTCATATACTATCAGACCCTAAATTAATGTACTATAACTTAGGTCTGGCTGGAAAGGGGATTGGATCGTCAGAGTGAAGTTTGGAGCAAAGATTCAATGTGGAGTGCCATCACTGCACCCATGCCGCTATATTACCACCATAGCGGCGTGGGTGCAATGATGGCCTAAATAGATTCAAAATCAATTGCAGCTTGACGCCTTGATCAAACTATATTCTTATTTATGTTTTCAGTGTGTTTAGTACATGTAGATAAGACGTTAGTTGAGTTTTACTAAAAATAGCACAATCTAACTTGTAACGTTACGTAACTTAGACTTAGCATGACCAATAGCGTTTCATATACTATTTGGCCCTGAAATAATATGCTCTAACTTGGGTTTCGCTGGGAAAGAGGATTGGTTTGTGGGGGTGAAATTTGAAGTAGGATTCAACACGAAGCGCCATCACTGCACCCATGCCTCTATGATACTATCATAGCGGTAGGGATGCACTAATAGTCCGAATAGATTCGAAATCAACCGCAACTTGACCACTAGATCAGACTGCGTTCCTATTTATCTTTTCATTATTTTTAGTTTATGTAGGTCAGAGGTTGAGTGAGTTTTGCCAGAAATGGTCCAATTTAGCTTGTGAAGTTATGTAACTAAGACTTAGTGTGACCGACTGCGTTTCGTATGCTGTTCGGCCCCGAAATAATGTGCTATAACTTATGTTTCATTGGGAAAGGGGATTAGTTCATCGTGGTGAAATTTGAAGCAGATATTCAACACGGAGCTCTATAACTGCACCCATGCCACTGTGAAACCACTGTCGTGGCATGATCCATGATAGCCCGAATCAATTTGAAATCGATCGTAACTTCTCACAGTCAATCAGGCTATATTTCTATTTATTTTTTTAGTGTGTTTAGTTAATGTGGATTGGAGATTGATAGAGAAGGCCTTCACCACACTATACAATGTTAGCACTTGAGATCACTATATCCATGCAATGGCGTAATAGAACACATTGAAATCAAGTATTCAGTAAGCCCATATATTATGACCGATGAACCGTAGTGAACCGAAAACTATTGGTGATTGTTCTCGTAAAGTTTACATTTTGAATCGGCCTAATGACATTTAATTTATCTTTTCCCCCCTTCTCGAATACAACAAATTTAATATAACATACTTAAAATAGTATTGTGGGTATCCGGTGAAACAATGATCCCAAGCTCATCCCAAAATTACATCACTGCACCCATACAGTTATAGCAGTGAGCGTCGCTACATGAATGTCATGATGTGCAGAAATAAACTAGTATGGATGCCATCAGTTTGCTCTACAAACTCACCACTTTGAGAAACTGATATCTAGATTATATATTCATTTTGTCCCTTTGTCCCTGGCTGCATTACATCAAGAAATAAATAAATTTTAGTTCATTAGTTTCACAATTTTGTAATTAAAAAAAAACATACTATGAAAACTAAATAACAATAAAAACACATGTGCTTACTGTAAAACTACATATATGCAACCTATTAAACAAAAAGAAAAATGATAGCCATTCAAAAATACCTTTATACGCACTCATAATCAGATAGAACTAGGAGAAAAAATTGATTCAGTTCAAACTAGCATAACGGCATAGATGTTGTGATATAATGCAAATCACAACACATGTACCGCGATGTCAACTGAGCCATTGTACCGACCTCAAAATAAAGATACAGGTTCTGAAATTTAATTACTACTAGGATGGAAGAAAGTAGTACTTCAAATTGGCATCACGACATCAATATCGTAAACAGTCATAGCACAGCATGTATGCAGTGCTCACAAATGAACTATATACCAATATCAGAACAAAAACACAGATTATGAAAATCAATTCATGAAGTGAGAAAATAAGAAAATAATTCAAACTGATATCACGACATGAATGCTGTGTTGTGCACCAGATTGCCGCATTCATGTCGTGATGTCAATTGAACACAGAAACCTACTCTTAGATCAATGAAACCAAATCCCATCAGCCAAAGAAGTGTAAGAAAATTTGTAGTATGTGTTTATATTGAGCTTCTTAGTTCTTGAAAGGGCAAATACATTTGAAAATACATACCTCAACCATTTAGAAGATCATATACTAACCAATAAAGATATTTTTAGCTTTTCTTTCAACAAGATTTGGAGAGGATGGAACATAGTTGCTGGAAGAATTATGTAGCAGCTTCTTTCTACGAGAACCCACTATATGATGAAGGGGGATTTGAGTAATGTCATTTAGGATGAGGGAATAGTGGAAGATATTTTAGTGGATTTTTTTAATGCTTTGGTTAGTTAGACAAAAAGTATAGACACTTGGTCTTTTAAAGAAATATTTTTGTTGACTTGGTCACTTAAATAAATTCCCCACACTTGCAATTTGGAATGTTGTTGAGAATCACAGGGAGATTGAGGGAGTAGTGGGGATATTGTTTGAGAGATTTTAGGTGAACATGGGTTTACTTTCAGTTGGCAATGGTAGTATAGTTGGACAAATTTCATATGATATCCAACTTAGTCAAGGGCTTGATTGGCTATGCTTAATTCAACTTGGGCTTCAAATTGGGCTTTGCAATTATTTGGGCTAGTAAGGTTTCTTTTAAATTGAGTTAAAATGGCCCCAAGTAAGAAAAATGGATAATGGGCTCTACACTAAACTTCGACTAAAAATTTGATCTAAAAATAGACTCCATATAGTTTTTAGAAATTAAGTCAAAATTATCCAAAACGAAAATAATGTCTTGACTTTAAATGAAACCACATTATAGTTCGTCATAATTGAATATAAATAATTGGACCTGAACCGTATCTTGAAATGAAATCCAATTAATTATAAACTCATGTTATTTTTAAAATAAAAACAGACGAGCGACGTGAATTTCCTTAAAATATTTATCGCGACCAATATTAAAATAATGAATTAGGGTGGTAGCGACACGTTAAAAATTCTTTAAAATCTTTAAAATAATAATTTTCATTTATGAAAATTCCAGTCGCTACACAGACATCCCTTCCCCCCCCCCGGCTGCTTTGGTATCTAGGTTCAGCTACTTCAGTGCCCAGTAAGCCTTGTGTTCTAGTTCAGCTAGCAAGTGACAAGCTTTATCAAACACAAGCTGATATGGTGACATTCCAATTGGTGTTTTAAAAGCTATTCGATATGCCCATAATACATCATCTAACATTTTAGACCAATCTTTTCTCGATGAGTTTAAAAATGTTTCAAGAATCTTATTCAAATGTCTGCTCAACGTGTCCAGTTATCCACTAGTTTTAGGATGATAGGCTATGCCATTTGGTAATGAACCCCGTATTTTAACAAAACTGCTTTTAAAAACTTGTTCTTAAAGTGAGTGCTCCCTTCACCAATAATTGCTCATGGTACCCCAAATCTGGTAAAGATGTTCTTTCTGATAAATTCATGCACGACTTTAGCATCATTTATTGGTAATGCTTTGGCCTTAACCCATTTCGACACATAATTGATTGCAACTAAAATATATCCATTATTATAAGATAGAGGAAATGATCCTATCAAATCAATACCCCAAATATTAAAGATTTCCACCTCCAAGATATTATTCAAAGGCATCTCTTATCTTGAAGAAATATTACCAGTGCGCTAGCACTGATCTCAATATTTAACAAAAGAGAAAGCATCTTTAAACAAGGTAGGCCAATAGAAACCACGTTGCAGCACTTTAGCAGCTTTTTTTGTAGGGCCAAGATGACCGCTATAAGGTGAAGAATAAACCCAGTCAAGAATAGACATCTCCTCATCAGGCACATATCTTCTAATTATCAAATCCGGTCCTCTGCAGTAAAGGTATGGTTCTTCCCAATAATAAAATTTTAGATCATAGAAGAACTTCTTCTTTTGCTGATAAGAATAATATGGTGGAATGACTTTCCCAACCAATAGTCAACAAAATAAGCATACTATGGAACCTTTTCTACCTAAAGTAGATGTTCATCTGTAAATTCTTCATTTATCTCCTCAATCAAATCCTTATCTAGATGCTCAAGTCTAGATAAATGATCTGCAACTTGATTCTCTATACTCTTTCTGTCTTTAATTTCAATATCAAATTCTTATAAATGTAGCACCCATCTGATTAACTATCGCTTAGAATCTTTTTTGTCAGAAAGATATTTCAAGGTAGAGTGATTTGGGTAGACTGCCACCTTTGATCCAATGAGATAGGTACAAAATTTATCAAGGTCAAAGACTACTGTTAGCAACTCTTTTTCGGTAGTAGCATAATTATTTTGAGCACTATTATGTCTAACGACCCGGTCTACTTTGATATGATATTGTCCGCTTTGGGGCTAGCCCACATGGTTTTACTCTTGGGCTCTCACCCAAAAAGCCTCATGTTAGATGGAATGGGTCTCATGGCTTATAAACTGGTCTCACTTTCTCTACCCAAGCGATGTGAGATTGAGGCTATCACAATCACCCCACCTAAAGGGGCCCAACGTCATCGTTGGCCACACTGCTGGTTGGGCTCTACTCTAATACCATCTGTAATGACCCGGTTCACTTTGACATGATATTATCCACTTCGGGCCTAGCCCGTACGGTTTTACTCTTGGGCTCTCACCCAAAAGGCCTCATGTCAGATGGAGTGGGTCTCATAGCTTATAAACTAGTCTCACTTTCTCTACCCAAGCGATGTGGGATTGAGGCTGTCACAATAAGCTTTACGTTTCTGTAGACTTGAAAAAAATAAAAAAAATTTATTTACATTTTTGCTATTTTATCTATTGTTAGAATTCTAATTGAGATGAATAGTCGCAAAACTAAAGGCTCTGTCAACAAGACCTGAACTGTCTAAGGTTGGAAAGGAACTTAAGCGGTCCATGTGACCCCCCTTCCTATCTGGGAGCCGATAGTTGTGCACTATTCAAATTAATTAGAAAGAAGACAATACATTTAAAAAAAAAAGAAAAAGAAAATAGGCATAGCGGTTAAGGCTTGAACGTTGAATTCAATTGTCAAAGGTTCAAACCTTCTCCTTGTCACCAAATTTTCTGTAACGACCCGAGCCACTTTGACATGATATTGTCATCTTTGGGCCTAGCCCCCATGGTTTTACTCTTGGGCTCTCACCCAAAAGGCCTCATGTCAGATGGAGTGGGTCTCATGGCTTATAAACTGGTCTCACTTTCTCTATCCAAGCGATGTGGGATTGAGGTTGTCACAATCACCCCACCTAAGGAGGCCTAACGTCCTCGTTGGCCACACTTCTGGTTGGGCTCTGCTTTGATACCATCTGTAACGACCCGGTCCACTTTGATATGATATTGTCTGCTTTGGGCTTAGCCTGCACGGTTTTACTCTTGGGCTCTCACCCAAAAGGCCTCGTGTCAGATGGAGTGGGTCTCATGGCTTATAAAACTAGTCTCACTTTCTCTATTCAAGCGATGTGGGATTGAGGCTGTGACAATCACCCAGCCTAAGGGGGCCCAACGTCCTCGTTGGCCACACTTCCAGCTGGGCTCTGCTCTCATACCAAACTGTAACGCCCCGAGTTCTGAATACCCGGAACGTTAGTTAAATCTTTTCAAACAACTTTTCAAACAATCTGACTGCTTGAAATTAACGATAAAGTGCGGAAATTCTTATTTGAATAAAATAATAAAGTTTGTTCTACATAAAACCCCAAATTAAATAACATAAAGCCTTGATGATAAAATCTTAAATAAAGCTGAAATTAATAGAAGACGGTTTAATAATCAATACCCACCATCATTCGCGCCACCGGCTCCAGAATCTGAAAATTATCAGATTATAAAAATGGTGAGTATTTCATAGAAAAACTCAGTAGGTTCAGTGCATATAATAGTCAACTTAGATAGCAATAGCACATATAAACATGCAATTAAGTTCTCAAAAAAATAGGATCTCAGATCTCAGATAAAGTCGTACATTCAAGATGCATGTTCTCATACATTTAATATGCAAGTTCTCAGGCTAGGAAGCATTCTCATTCTTCGTAAATAATTTCATGTATATCTCATACGTCTCATAATCACAGTTTAATGCACACAATTGCCATATAAGTCAACCAAAAATGCGCAAGTTTTAAATAAATAGCTTTTCTAAAAGAAAGAACCTATCTCAAATGAGCTTTTTCGAGTTTGAGCAAAAGTCTTGAAATTGATTAATTACACTCGCCCCTCATCTACAAAAATTAATAGCTTATGTTAGGAATTTGAAAATATTAAAATTAAATAAAAGTATGAATTTAAATGTGAAATTATAAAAGTTTTGGAGTAGAATATAACTTTTCAAAATATTTGGTGCTAGAACAGAGTATTTCAAAATCTGAGGAATTAAAATGGTTAAAACTGGGACTTTAGAGACTGAAATGGAGAATTTCAAAAATCAAGGGATTAAAATTGACTGGACAGAAAGATTTTCGGCTAACTTAGATTCTTTTAAAACTTAAGGAACTGAACTCAGCTGAATTACAAGACTTGGGATCAACCTTTCACGATGCTAAAATATAAGGACCAACTAAAGGCTTAGGGGTTTAGTCAGGGACTGAAACGAACATATTGAATACTAGGGAGACCTGAGGTGAAACTTGGATTCAATTAACCCCAAATCCTAACCCTCTGCCCCAATTTGACCGAGTAGAGAGACTCGAGAGGGTGAGGGGCGATGAGTTTGAATGAGGTTCAGGTGTGGTGCGCGAATTGGTGTTGGGTTCAAGGAAGCCGATGATTCGACGGATGGTGGAGGTTCAAGTGGTGAAGAGGGCTCTTGGCTGGGTTTCGAAGCTTTGGGTTCGGTGGATTCTGCCAGAGGGGCGAAGCATTCGAGCAGGGACAGCGGTTCGAGGCCTTGGTGGCGGTTCACGAAGGGTTCAAATGATGGGTTCTCGGTTTCGAGAATGTGGAGGCTCAATAGGTTCGTGTTTGTGGTGTTCGGTCAAGGTTCGAGGGCAATGGGGATTGATGGAGTCTGGGTTCGGGTGAGACAGGGGTCCAGAGGCTGAGTTCGACATGGCTCGTGACTTGGGTACTGGTGTGGAGCAGTGGAAGCTCAATTGGGTTTCTGGTTGTGATAAGGTGATTTCTCACGAGGAGGCTGCAGCTCAAGGAGGGGAGATAGGTCACGGTCAAGACTCAACAGAGCCTAGTCAAGACTCAACAGAGCCGAGGAGGTCGTGATGATGGGGTTCACTGAGGCTGTGCTCGATGGAACAGGGGCAAGGAACGGGTTTGACGTTGACTAAACTTTGGGTCAATTTGGAGGTTCTTGCGAAGAAAAAGGCAGTGTCGACTGTTTTCTTGGGGTGAAAGGGATGGTGGTGGTGGTGTCACGATTGGGCGAAATCGAACTTGGTCGATTCTGAAGATAGAGACTAGCAGCCGTGGGCTACAGGGACGAAGACAAGCAAAGATGGCTGCTCTGTTCTCTCCGGGTGTGTGTGTGGGTGTTTGTATCTTATGTACACCGTGTAATGTGTGTGTGTATACCTTTGAGTGAGTTGCAGGGTGTATTTCTTTCGGAGTGAATATATGAGTTGCTAGGTGTATGTATTTCTCTCTATGTGTATCGATGTAATGTGTTTGTAGTGGGTTTATAGTGATGAATGAGATCTTCATTTATACTATTAGTTAGGGATTTGAGAAAGGAAAATAGGATCAATTGCAGTCTAGATATCCTTTGATTTTGCTGATGATTGAAATTAGGGTTAAAAATTAGGCTATTTGCTTGCTGAAAATAGTGAAAAAGATTAATTCTTGATTTGAGTTAGAGATGGAAGGAGATGATTTGCAGGCACATTGGTGAGGGAAAGGGTTAAATGGGCTGAGAAATTGGGCCAAAAGGGAAGGAGTTAAATGGATGAGTTATTGGACTAAAAATTAATTTGGACCTTGCATTTAACACCTAAGTTAGACGATCACGAGTATAAAATTGTTTACTGAAAGACTATAGCGATTTTATAAAACGCATTTAAAAACATCCTCGTTGGCCACACTTCCGGTGGGGCTCTGCTCTGATATCATCTGTAATGACCCGGTCCACTTTGACATGATATTGTCCGCTTTGGGCCTAACCCGCACAGTTTTACTCTTGGGCTCTCATCCAAAAGGCCTCATGTCAGATGGAGGGGGCCTCATGGCTTATAAACTGGTCTCACTTTCTCTACCCAAGCGATGTGGGATTGAGGCTGTCACATTATGAGTTCCACTAGCATAATAAATTACATGAAATACTTTATTCTTTCTCAGTCCCAAGGCCGCATCCACTGCATAATGACTTAATTTTTCTTTTAGAGTATTTAAGCCATAAGATAACCTTCAGAAAAATTAAAAGACACATCTTTTTCTAACAATCTACGTAGGGGCTTTGTGATCTTTGAGAAATCCCTGATGAATCTTCTATAAAACAAGGCATGACCAAGAAACTCTGAATCTCCTTAACTGATGTCGGTGGAGGTATTTTCTCTATCACTTGAATCTTTGCCTTATCAACCTCAATACCAAGTTCAGAGATACAGTGTCCCAAAACTATTCATTCAGTCACCATAAAGTTGCATTTTTCCTAATTAAGCATAAGATTAGTTCCTTTACACTATTTGAGCACATGAGATAGATTATAGAGACAGTCATCAAAAGAATAGTGAAAGACCGAAAAATCATCCATAAATGCCTCAATGAATTTCTCCACCATATATGAGAAGATAGCGATCATGCATATTTGAAAAATGGCCAGTGCATTACACAATCTGAATGACATTCTTCTATAAGCAAACATGCCATAGAGGCATCTGAAGGTTGTTTTTTCTTGATCAGCTGGTGCAATCAGGATCTGGTTGCAGCCCGAAAATCCATCAAAAAAGCAATAATGTGAATGCCCCGCAAACTTTTCCAACATCTGATCAATGAAGAGCAAATGTAAGCGATCCTTTCTTGTTGCATTGTTAAGCTTTTGGTAACCAATGCACACCCTTTAATCTGTAACTGACACATCATTATTTTCATCTTTCACAACTATAATTCCCCTATTTTTTGGCATCACATGAATATGACTAGCCCAAGCACTATCAGAAATTGGATCGATAATTCCTATATCAAGTAACTTAACAATTTCAACTCTTACCACCTCCTTCAAAATTGGATTTAATCTGTATTGGTTTTCAGTGGATGGTTTGGAGTTATCTTCCACCAAAATTTTGTGTTGACAAGGTAAGGTATTGATTCCGTTAATATTAGTCATAGTCCAAATAATAGCTATCTGATATTTCCTCAATACCTAGAGTAATTTCTTTTCTTCTAACTCAGTCAAATGATTTGAGATGATAGCTAGTAGAGAAGAAGATTTGCCTAAAAATCCATACCATAAATGTGTAGAAAGAGGTTTCAACCTAAGAGTGGGTTGAAATTCAATTGAAGGTAAGAATTTCTTAGGAGCTTCACCCAATGGTTCATAATGACATTCCCTCTTATAAGCGATATAGGGTAGAGCATCGAAGTACTGTGTCATATATGCTATCTCAGGATTTTCAGCTTTTGTAGTTTCAGAGCGCACAAGACAAGCTTCAAGAGGTTTTGCAGGAAGGTTTTCTTCAAAGATTTCCTTTATCGCCATGTCAATGTTATCAATTTAGAAACAAGAATCAGTGGAAGAAGAATGCTTCATAGATTCAAACATGTTGAAAGTGACTTCTTCATTGTGCACGCTAAGAATTAATTTTTCTTTATAAACATTGGTAAATGGTTTTCCTGTATAAAAATGGCACCCCAAAATGATTGGAATCTCTTCATCTTCTTCTATATCTAGTATACTGAAGTCTACTAGATATATGAATTTATCAACCTTAACCAAGACATCCTCAATGATACCCTGAGGATACTTGATTAATCAATCCGTTTTGTTGGCTTGCATTCTCCCTGTCCTAGTTTCCTGTACATAGATAAAGGAATTAAATTAATACTTGCACCCAAGTCACATAAAGCTAAACTAGAATAAATAAAACTAATTGTGCAATGTATTTTAAAACTCTCGGGGTCCTTTAACTTAGGAGGTAGCTTTTATGAATGATTGAGCTACAGTCCTCAGTTAACATGAATGTTTCATGCTCATCCAGCTTCCTTTTGTTGGAAAAAATCTCCTTTATGAATTTTGCATAGCTGGGCATCTGTGCAAGGGCTTCTGCAAACAGAATGTTATGCAATTTCTTGAAAACTTCAAGAAACTTCCCAAAATGTTTGTCCAATTTGCTCTTTTTAAGCATTTGGGGATAAGGGATTAGAGGCACATATGATTTGACCAGTAATAGAGCTTTTATCTCTTAATTATCTGGCTTAATTTGCTCATTTGTTTCCTCCTTCTTCTCATATTGATCATTCTCTTTTTCAACTGGCTTTTTCATCTCAATTTATGGCAATTACAAACCACTCCTTGTTGTTATGGCCTTCACCTTTTCTTTTGGATTCGTTCAATATTACTAGGTAAAGTACCTGGTGCTCTTCCTATTATAGCCAAAGCCATTTAGCTCATCTGAGTCTCTAAATTCCTAGTGGCTGCATATTGGTTTTGGAGAGTATGTGTAGTTTTTTGTATGAATTGATTATTTGCTTCTACATACTTACTGAAGATATCTTCCAATGAACTTTTCCTATCTGTTGTTGGACCACTGATTGATTATCTCTCCATGAAAAGTTCAGGTGATTGTGTCATCCTAGGTTATAAGTTTGATAATACGGCCCCGTTTGGTGCCTTTGATTATTTCCCACAAAGATTAACTGCTCATCGTGTAGCGTGCTCAAATGAGCAATTGGGCAAATAGAAGTAGCATGATTTGCACTACTTATATCACATATAGCTAACGACTGAACTGTATTAACTGATAGCTTTGCAAGATTGTCAACTTTCTTCGCCAAAGCTGCAAGTTGTGTAGGCAGAAATGTGAACACATCCACTTCATGTATTTCAGCTCGAGACATCATTCTATCTTAATACCATTGGCAGCTGTTAACTACCATCTTCTCGAAAATTCCAGCTGCCTCTTCATAAGTTTTGTCCATGAGTGAACCCCAATTATTGAATCTGCATGTTTCTTGTTTTCATCAGTCAACTCATTAAGAAAGTTTGCACAGTGAGCGAATTCGGAATTCCATGATTTGATCATCTTCTTAACATGTAATTTTATCTGTCCTATGCCTCAAAAATCCTCTCTCCGTGATTTGGATCAAACAAAGTGATCTGATTTTTGATCTTCAATACTCTACCCAGTGCGAAGAATTTATCCATATACTTTTATGAAATATTTGCCCATGCAGTTTGCTAGCAATGAGTAAAACCAAGTTTTGGCCTTACCACTCAAGGAAAACGAGAATAATTTCATCTTAATTGCATCAATCAATACTCCATTCATCTTAAACATCCCAAAAATTTCCTCATACCTCTTTATATGTTCATTCGGATCTTCTTCTGGTGAATCATTGAACTGCACTATCTATTGAACTAGTTAGATAGTCCTTGGCCTGATTTCATAAGTTACACCAGTAATAGCCAGTCAAACTAAGCAAGTCAAAACAGTGGGGATGATATATTCCCTCAATGATCTATTCGTGTCTACAACTGGCTCTTGGCTCTTGAGCGACTTAATTATTATTATCACCTCTTACTTCAGCTATCTTTCGCAAAAATTTTTGTTGTCTGCATCTAGATCTAAAAGGTTTGTTCAATTTTTGGGTCATATGGATGTAGGTCTTCTGCACCACTCCTACACATGAAAATCTACAGAAATAAAAATAAAATTTAAAGCTAAATCAAAATTGAATACTATCGATATTAAATTCGATCCTCAGCAATAGCGCTAAAAACCTATTCACTAAAAATTATATGTTTGCAAGTGTATGGGTCGACAAATAATAGAGTTCATTTTGAGTCCGAGTTATCATCCCACGAGGGAAGTTTTAAAGTATTGAAAACCCAATTCACGCTCTAGTTGAAATGAACGAAATTTTGAGTTGTTTGAAAAGCAAATAAATAAATAAAAGTGAAAACCAACAAAAGAAATAATTAAGAGTGAATAAGGTGATTTTAAAAGTTTTTGTCAAGATTTTTATGAACTTGGGACGCACAACTTTACCACCATTGATTCCCTTAGCTAACCAATCATTGATCCAACAAAAACTAATTTTAGTTAACGATTGAATTTCATGTAATTAATTAACTACTCCTCTCGAAGCTAGCTAATTCTACTTAATTAAGGCCACCCACATATCTCTAAGTGAGTGTGTTATCAGTCCTCTTAAATGCATTAATAACAAGAAACTCATACAAATATTCCTGAAGTTCAATTTACGTGACTGCACTACCCACAAGCAAATCTCTTTACCTTATCTAAATTAATATCCCTTATCACATATTCTAATTCATGCATCACTCTCTCAAGTTTAACACAAAGTAATAAAAATCCACAAATCCATGTGCTAAATAAGTGAAAGCCATAGAAAACAATGACAAAGAATTAACTATAAATCAATTCCTAGGCGTTGAACCAACAGACAATCAACTAGGGTTTACAGTGAGGCTACATTCCTCATCCTAAAAAAAGAAGTTTAACTACTCATGAAATTGATGAAAATAAGTACACAAGAGTAAGAATACATAATCGGATTTTGATAAATAAGGCTGGAGAAAAAGATTATTGCACCAATACTCTTCAATCTCAAACTTTTTCTCAAAAACCGAACCAAACTTCAATATCAAGCTTGAAGAAACTAAGGTACTGTTTGATTGCAAGCGTGGAAAATGCATGGAAAGAAAATGAATTCTAGACAATTGAATTCCCTATAATTAATTTTCCTGGGAAATGTCAATCACACTTGTTTGATTAATTTAATTTTCCAACTAGAAATAGCAGTCATTTTCTATCTTTTGGTGTTTGATAGCTATTATTTTCCACGGAAACGATCTTTTTTTTTTCCAAATTTTGTTATTTTCTTTTTGAATAATTATTTGATAGTCAATATCTTTTTTCACATGAATTATAAAATTTTCTATATAAATTGTACTTTTTTCAATGCCTTAACTTTAGAATGATTGATCTACTCATACTTCTCATTTCGTCTTATTGGAATTCTTCTTAAGTGTTAATGATTGAATAAAATTGATCTAGTGCCATATATATGGCATGCTATAGCACTATACAGTCATGTGACGTACATCAGAGCATGCCACATGGTTGTGATTGGCTGTATAGTGCCATAGTGTACCATCTGTGTGGCACTAGAGCGAGACTAAATAATTGGCTTCCCGAATATATTAAAAGTTGAACCTTATTGATATTATGATAGTTTTTCATCAGCTTGTATGGTATATTATTGATATATATTAAAATAAAGAAGATAAAATAAAGTTATGGACTTGAACGACGATGTATAAGTAGAAATTGTAAAATGCCCTTACGGTCTTATATTTGTTAACATTAGCAAGAAATAGTATGTAATATATATCCCCAAAAAAGAAATAAAAATAAAAGGAGAAATTCGAGAATACCACCGAAAAATTTTGCAAGTTAATAGATAACTAACATACTAGATACAAGCTACTAATTAAATAAAATGGAAAACCATAATTTTTTTTAAGTTTTTACTGCAATTTATTTATGTTTTTTAAGATTAAAAAAACCAGTATTAGGAAATACATGGAATTCCAATTCCTTGGAAAACGAAAAACCTACCTCCCTAAAGGAAAATGTTTCCTTGTTTTCAAAGAAAATATGGTAACGTGACCAAAAGTAGGAAAACGTTTTCCAGGGAAAAAAACACCAATCAAACACTGCTAAAGTGGGAAGTGAGGTGGAAAATCGGCATTTTTCAGAGAAAATTCTTGCAATCAAACATACCCGATGTTTTATATTGTATATGTGAATGTGTCTAACTCAAAACTAGGCTCAACCTATTTGTAAGAGCCTTACAAGTCCTCAAAATAGGTTAAATTTTGTGCCAACAGCCTACCAAAACAAAAATCATATAATGTCATCATATCATATATCATAAAATATAATATATAATATATAATACAAGAGTTTTGTGGCACAATGACACAATTAGAATTTCATCTGGCGTAATTAGAAAATGTTTCTTGCCTAAAGCTCTATCCAGCACAATTGCTTATAATGCCAGACCACACTGGCTGTCACTTTTAATGAAAAAAATTGTTACAAATGTAATAGTAAATGATTGAACTCGTGACATGTATGTTAAAAGTAACATATTTTTAAACCATTATATTAACTCTTTTATTTTGTTAACAATTTTCATTTATATATTACTATTTTCACGTGTTTTCATTGATAGAAAATATTGCTATTAACCACTTATATACTTGAAGGCTAATCATATTGACACTTCGTTTTTTTATTTATTTTACCAGCTTTTCAAATATACTAAATTTGCCAAAATTAAAAATTAAAATAACACAAATAACCATCACATCTGTATATTAATTAAATGACAGTTGTTGCGGTAAGAACTTGCTGTAATTTTCCTGCCCAAACAGTTTTAAGTTGGATTATAGTGGTTATTTTACTTTTATTGGGGTACCTGGTTCAGTCGAACTCAATTTTTGGCCATTCAATTTTTATTTTTTCTTTGATTCTTATCTATTCAAGACTTTAGCTGTGTGTTCTTCAGATTCTTTCCCTCACTCACTCACTCACTCACTCTCTCTTATTCGATATTGCGAGCAGTTCTCTTTCGAAATTCATTTATCTGTTCTTCTATGCTTATCTCATCGTTGACCATTTCGGTTGTTTTTGTACGCCTCTTTGCCGATCTTCTAGAGGGAACAAAGATTCATAATCGTGAAGGGATTTGTTCTAGCCATGAATGAGGCTTGATTAAGCTGGCTGAATCTATTGGGGTATATTTGTGAAATCTAAGGCCTATTAATTAGGGTTTCATCGATGTGTTTTGGCTCATCTAGATGGAAATGGTTCTGTAATTTCTTTGGAGATAGTTATGGCTGCGGTTGAGGCTCGATTATTCCTGCAAAAGACGACTCCAGTAAAGAGTACACTGATACTATCTATGTAAAAGTTGTTAGAGAAGGCATTAACATGGTTAGTATATATGCTTATACAAGTTGTGTTATTCAATAGTTTAGAGGATTCATGAGTCGATCAAAAATTTACTGTCGATACAATCTATGGTTATGCATGACAATATGTGTTTAATTAAGTATTTTAGAATACGCCTGCAGAGAAAAGCTAATTTTGTTTGATGCAAATGAATATTTTGATTTTCGCTGGGGTGGGGGCCTTGAATTGTAATCTTTTTCTACTACTAATTAAATCTATTTTTGTCAATTTTTTTGTGAGTTTGTTTGTGGTTTTTGAATTTTGAATATTTCATTTTCTATTGCTTCATAGATGGCTGCTGTTTTTATGATTGTTGAGGGGCACAACTCAATGCTTAGAGTTTAAACCAGATTTGATGTCACTTTATACTATTCTTAGTTGATTACACAGCTTCATATTCTTTTGGCTTCCTAAATCTCTACCGCACAAGTTCATGAGTCAACCCCTTTCCGAGTCCGTATTTGTATCTTTCCTTGGTAAGTGTTGATTTTCAAAGTTTAATATTATTTTTACATATCCCATTCTCAAAATCAGACTTTAAAAATTAATTTGGCTAAAATTCAGATAACTAGCTCTTTTTGAGTTTTGATACATATCCATTCTCCCTAATGTTTGTGATGTATAAGACAACTGGAGTGTAAAAATGGAGCAAGAAGGCTTTCGTATCTATGGGGCCTGTCTATTCTTACAGAAGTACCACATTTAATGTGGTTTTTGATAATAGAATTCGACCATCTAAATGGCATATTGATCAAGCAAGCTTCGGTACACCATTAGTATCATTGTTTTGAGGTTGCATATTCTATGGATAATGTCTGAGTTTCGCTAAATCAAAGATGAAAATGATACAGTAGTGAAAATATTTTGTGCTTATGCTTCAATAAATGACAATGTATGTCTTTTTTTTTTCCCTGTTTGGTTGAATTTATGCTTAATAAATGAATTTGACATGGCAATAGAACAACCTTGAGATTGTAATCAGGTGAAATTTCATTTATATTTTTATACCAAGCATTTTCTAGAACTACAACTTCTATTATGTTTTTTATTACTTAGTTTCTGTACTATTTCATTACTACATGGGTTGAATGAAGCTTGCAGTGAAATGAGGTAAATTGTCATATTCAATTGTTTTTGTTTAGTAAAAGATTGATAATATATATCAGGTTCTCCCCATGTTTTTATCCAAAAGTGGTAAACTATTAGTATGTGGTAGAATCTGAATTTGCTAAGTGCTAGAGTACTGAGCCATGAAGGCGCCAAGTTATATGCAGTCACTAAGTGAGATTTATGCCATATATGGTTATAATAATTGTACAAATTCCACCATTGTCCCATTGAAAAACCTGGACTTGACTGATAGTTCTATGACTTTTTTTTGGGCAAATATTTGCATCTCCTTTGCATATGCATCTTTGGTTGGGTAAACTTTAAACCAACAAAAGGTTGTGAGAATCCAACAAGATATCAATAGACCACATTGGTCTTGTTGTGTTTTATTAAATCTATTGAATTCTAATGAGTAAAATATCCATCCACTATTCATCCTATTTGATCCTTCATTATTATTATGATGTTTTTTGAATTACTTATTATGATGATTTTTAAATTGGAAAAATGCACTAATTGATCGTCAATCAAGTTAATTCTAAAAGATTCCTATTGGAGTTATGGAAAATTTCTTCATTCTGAAATGTTTCCATTTGTAATCAACATATTGAATAAACACTTTCCTAACATAAAAAATATTTACTATTATGCTAAATGGATATATTGAATATAAAAATTAATTTCACGTATCGACCTCCTATTAAATCTTTACGGAGACAATGTGAGTCTTGACATACACTGAAAAAATAAAATGTTATAAACAATGCAACTTTAGGCAATTACTGCAGTAACCTACATTTTGCCTGTATACTTATCACTCTTCCATTCATTTCTAACATCTGAATTGCTGTTGACAAAGGCATACGTTGAATTCCAAATCACACATAAGATGGAACCAAATAACTCAGTTACACAAAATGAAGAACAATAAGTATATTATTTTTGTTGATGTGTGTAATGATTTTATTGAAACTTTATAATTATTTTTGCTATGCACATTGTTAGCCAATTTTTTCGTGCAACGCATGGGTGAGAATCTAGTTTTTAATAATAAGTATTTTCCCCCTCCTATATATATGTTTTGTGATATTTTGTACAGCTTCTATTCTTTGTATTAGTTAGCTGACCAGTCAGCATGATTAGTTAGGTTATTAGTAGTACATTAGCTTAGCACTTAAACTGTATATAATAATCTTCTGTATCCACTTTATGCTTTGGTTAATAATATTACAGCAATTATTCTCTCTCTAGAAAGTTCATGGTATTAGAGCATGTTGTTTCAGCATACGAAGCTTCTATTTGCTCTCATGATTTCAAAGTTTTGAGTTTCAATTCTTTTGAATTTCAATACCGGTTGTTGATTTCACTATCACAAAGAAAAAATGGCTACATAGCAGAGGAAAATCAAAGTCGATGATCTAGAAATTGAGGATTTCTTTTGGAGGAGTTCATCGCTAGAGGAGCACACATGATCCTTTGGCTTTGCAGAACTCCAATCACCCAAGGATGATGTTTGTTACAGCTCCATTGGCAGGGAAAAACTATTTGTCATGGAGTAGGTCAATAAAAATTGCTTTGGGTGCAAAGAATAAATTGCGAATTGTAGATGGATCTGTGGTTATTCCTGCGAAAACATCACCAACATATGACAAATGGTGTCATGTTAACTACATGGTCACATCATGGTTATTAAACTCTACAGGAAAGGAAATAGTTAATGCTTTCCTTTATATGTCTAATGTTAGAGAACTTTGGATTGAGACTGATAAGCGGCATAGTGGTTGTAATGGACTACAACTTTATCAAATTCGTAGGGAGATTGCTTTGTTTTCTCTAGGAAGTATGAATGTGACCGAGTATTTCACAAAACTATAGCAATTATGGGATGAATTAAATTGTTTGTCACCATTTCCTATTTGTGGTTGTAAATCCGCAAAGTTAGCTACTGATATGACTTCTCAAACTAAGCTGACTGAATTTTTGATGGGTCTGAATGAAGAGTTTAAGAATGTTCAACATCAGATCTTGGTAGTAGATCCCATGCCAACTGTTAACAAAGCTTACACAATGGTGTAAACAGTTGAGAAATAGAAATGAGTTCATTCAGTATTTGGAGATAATGTAGAATTAAATGCTTTGTTGGTAAAATCACAAGGGTACAAGTAGCAAGGTAGGAATAAAGTAATAGGAAGAAGACCAGCTTTAACTAAAGAAGACAAGAAGCTGCTATACTGTAACTACTGCTGGAAGAATGGGCATGAGACGGACACTTGTTTTGAATTACATGGCCATCCAGACTGGTACAAGCAATTGAAGGACCAAAATAAGGCAACAAATGGAAGACGATTGTGAAATTTGTGGCAGATACACCATTGGATATAGAGAAAAGAAGTGAGCAGGTGAGAGATCCTTTGGCTAGGATTAATTTGGCTGATTTGGTACAGCAGGAACTTGTGAAACTCATGAAGGGCAGAGGGATTGGATCCTCAAGCATGGTGAATTTTGCTTACCTAGGGGACTTTACAGGATCAGTTCTTAATCCACACATTTTTTTTACTTTAAGTGCGACTCATGAATTAGAGGTAGGAACTTGGATAGTTGATACTGGGGCTACAAGTCATATGTGCCATGATATAACCTGTTTTACCTCTCCTGAACTTGTTCTAGAATCTTTTCTAGTTTATTGACTAGATGGAACTATAAATCTGGTTAAGCATAAAGGATTTAACTAAAGACATCACTTTGATTGAAACTTTGCATGTACCAACCTTCAAATTTAATCTACTATATGTCACAAAGCTTGCCAAGACTTCCAAATTGAAATTCACCTTCTTTGATGATTATTGCTTGTTACAGGACCTCTTGACTGAGAACTTCTTGGCTGTTGGAAGGGTATACAGGGAACTATATATCTTGGACAAGGATTCCTTCAACCCTTCAATACTATAGAGATACCATCATCTAATCTATAACCACTTCTCTTCCATTTCTATTAATACTTCCTTTATTGGTTATAATAAGTTTAGTGAAGAATTTGTAGAGCTTTGGCACAATAGGCTTAGCCATGTATCCTTGAGAGTTTTACACATATGGACCTTATGTCTTCTTGTAATAAAATTGATATATTGCCCTGTGATATATGTGCATATGTGTAGCAACCAAGAAAATTAAAATTCAATTTTATTACTTTAACTCGGGTCACTACGGCTTCCTTGACTTTTCAAACTTTTCATATACTCATCTAGCCGAACCGAATTTTGTTACAGAAACTGAAATTTCGTAACTTAAATAATAAATTCAAGTTTCAACCTAAATAAATCGAAACTTTTCAAACGAAATCCTAACGAATTAACTTCAAGAATCTTAACTCCTAATTAGTCCCTATTTCCAACCAAGAACTTTCAAAATACCACTTTTGGTCCCTTCTCTTCCAACTGAGCTAACTCTATATACATATAATACTAAAATTTCCCTTCTTTTCCCTTCTTGCTCATTCCTCCCAGCAATTAGGTAACTCTCTCTCTCTCTCTCTCTCTCTCTCTCTCTCTCTCTCTCTCTCTCTTCTCTTTCTTTTTCTTCTTTTAACTCTCCAAAGAATCAACAACTAACAATGCAATTTTTTCTTGAGAAGAAAAACATCTATCTTCAAGCATCAAACTTAAAGCAAGCAAAGATAATCAAGCTATACATCAAGCATCCAACAAAAACAAAGGTAAACAAACTCATTTCATTCCTATTCTTTACCAAAAACAAAAAAAAAAAAAAAAAAAAAAAAAGAAAAGGAAAAATCGGAAAAGGGCAGTCTCGGTCGAATTGAGCAAAACCCAAAAGTGGTCCATTTCTTCACCAAACTTCGCAAAATTAGTATCTATGGCTTCCTCTCGCCACGAGGAACAAGAATATATAAATATTTTGGCCTGAAAACTACCATGCTCACTAGAGAATCATCAAAGCCGCCGCAGTGCTCTACCAAAAATCATCACCATACCTTTAAAAGCTTACATAAATGGGAAGAGCACGTCGAGGGCATCCTTTTCCACCTATTTTCACTTTGATTTGTTGAATTTTGATCGGCCTTTGATCTTAATCTTTTCCTTCCTATTTTGAAACACTCATTGAACGTCCTCTGGCTCTTGTCCAATGGTGTAAAGCCCGAAACAAAATTGATCCAAATTAATATCCATTGAGTTTTGCACTTTGGTCCCTGAAAGTTTTAAAAATGTGTAAATAAGTCCTCACTATTGTCAACTCTGGTCTTGATTCCAAAAAATTCCTAAGACATTTAAGTGGACCCTGAAATAATTATTTAAATCAAATTTGGTCCCCCAAAATTTTAATTAATCAATTTTGGCCCCTAAACTTTCAAGTCTTTAATAATTGGTCCCTAAGCTTTTAAATTCTAATCACATAAGTCCTTAAACTTTTAATTCAACTTAAATTGATCCTCAAACTATTCAAATATATTAAATTAAAGTTCTCTAACTATTATAATTTTTCAATTTAACCTATAAAGAATTTAATTACTTTATAAAGGTCCTAAACCCTAGACCAATTCAATTAATTTTGAACTCTAGCATTCACATGTGATTAATTGACCCTTAAACATTTTAAGAATCTAAAATCTTAACACATTAACTTTCATAAATATTCAATTAAGTAATTAAAGTTTAAGATACTTCTTTCAATGGTAATTCAAACATACTAAATCACTTGAAACTTTCATTTGCTAGACGAGGGCGCTTTAAGCTCTAAGTTTGAGTAGAATCACTGCTCGTGCAACATTTCAAGCAAACCTTTTCAAGACTATTGAGGTGGTGTTTAAATTATGTAAATTTTTATTGATTGATCCTGTTATTTTTTATGTGATGATTATGATTGTGACTTGAATGTATGAAAATATTTGCCAGGGACCGTAAATTGGCCCGAGGTCAAAAGTAGGCATTTGGGATAGCCCACTGTGCAATTATAATTACTAGCGCTAGTCAGGGATCACAAATTAGTCTGGGGTCAAAAGTAGGCTCTTAGGATAGCCCACAGTACAACTTTGTAAACTTTAAAGTTTAAATAGTATAGTTTACAATTATGATCGCATATTTGGTTTGACGTGGATTTATTGAGCTACCTCACTGAGTATAATGTTATTATACTCACCTCAATTTTTCCTCCTTCCAGGTTAAGGGGCCGGCTGTGGCTTAGGCGATGAGCAGGGACAACTAAATGTTTTGACTAAACGATTAGGCATTGCTCTTTTGCTAAATACTTTATTGGTATTATATTTTGAACAATTACTTTTGTCGAGAACTATAAACATATATTTTGGGCATTATGTAATTGAAATGATCATCATGTTTTCGCACATATTTTATCCTTATTAGTTTATCTATATAAAAAAAATTTCTTGTTAAATTTAAAAATGAAAATGCTACTTTTAATAGCGTTCCAAACTTTAAGAAATTGGGGCGTTACAGTGTGGTATCAGAGCAAGGACTGCCTTTCTGTAGATTTGCTAAAATTTCTCAATTTTATATAGTTGAAATTTTAAAGATGAAATGTTTCATAAGATTTTTCTGCCCGCTCTCGCCGCACCACTTCTACTCCGAAAAGATAAAAATATTTCAAAAGGAATTTTATCCATTGAAGTCAAAACATTTGTCTCTGGGTACAATAATCTATGATGTAACTGCATCTATATGTATAAAAATTTATTGACGTGAAAGGTTATGAAAAACATGATTTATTATTTTAGATACAGTTTAAATATTTTGGAAGAAATATTGTATCCACATAATTTAAATATTTTGTGACATTAGATGTATGATTGAGTATGTGATTTAGGATTTTAAATTTTCAGAAATTTTATTAGTTTAGTCCTCGGAATTAAACTAAAAGATGTAGAAGAGAAACTAATGGACTCTGTCTTTTCATAAATGATAGGTGGGATGACACGTACTCTCAGGACATGTAGAAAGACTTATTCACTAATGCCGATTAGAGTTAGAAAGATGATTTATGATTATTGGCACCACTCTTAGATCGAGCGTCATACTGTCGGCTAGCATGCCCGGGAGTTAATGGTGATCTGGCAAGAGTTGCAAAGTATGGAATACTTTGTCACCCACGTCGAGGCTGCTAGATGCCTCATTGCTTCTTTGCCGCCATACTAGGGAGAGTTATTGAGGAGCCTGGGGTACCTCCCACTATTGACTACCATGTTTTCACCGCTACTATGGTCAAAGAGTGGGATATGTTCGTTGCTCAACATCCCGCGGTCCCTAACCACGTGGAAATGATTGCGCCTACTAATGCTCCACCACTCGAGTCGGACACTAAGATGACACTCTGAGATAATGATGAAGTGCTTTCTTGTTCGGGCACTGCCGAGATAGCCCTTTGTAAGAGGGCTAAAGCTGATGAAGGGCTGAGCTATATGAGGGAGAGTGATACCGATGACGAGTAGTGGCGTTAGGAGCTTGTAGGCTGACTAGGGATTAAACTGACATTAAGTAGGATCTTTGTGTTTGTGAGAGACGAACTCCTATTGCAAACTTATTACCTATTTTGTTAAGACTCGGATGTAATGATGTTATTAACTTATATTGCACTTTTATGCTATGCCATGTTATATTAATGTCTTTTGTGGATGAGTATCGTGAATGGTTCTATCAAGTGAATTCTAAATTGAATGTATGTTTGGGAGTTATGAAATGGTACTTTTAGGATGACCACGTGTCCAACCGGCTTCGAATAAGAACGGGGATGCTGCCCTTCTGCGAGACTTGGTTAATACCATTGAAGGGTTCAACTAAGGCTAGGGCACATCCACTCCACATGATGCCTTTGACTCACTCAACCCCCTGAATCATATAAACCATAATAATAACAATAACATTGGCATGGTTATCGAGCCGTTTCGCCGATACCAACCACTGTCTTTCAACGGTAAGATTGGCGCCCTAGCTGCAGAAGAATGGCTTAGAGCATTGGAGCAGGTCTTCAAACACATTGCCTACTTAGAAGCTCATAAGATATCTTGCGCCGAGTTTATGCTAGTAGAGGATGCTAGCCACTAGTGGGAATTGTACCTGTGCAAGAGAACTAGAGCGCTACAACATGAGCTAACATGGGAAATGTTTAAAGAATTGGTGAAACAAAAATACTTTCCCCAATCCCTTCGTCATCAAAAGGAAACAGAATTCCTCCAAGTCAAACAACGGAGTTTAACATTGGTGGAATAGGAAAGGAAGTTTGAACAGTTCTCTAGATTCACAACTCACCTCGTCAATATTGATAAGAAGAAGGCCAAAAGGTTTGAAAGGGGTTTGCGACCAGAGATTGGTGGGATTATGGCTGCCCATGCATTCACCACTTATGCCCAAGTTCTGAAACGGGTAAATGCTATTTCAGACTGTATGAATCTGGGCCAGCCTGCTCCAAAACCAGCAGAACCCACTGGAAAAATGAAGTGGGATAACTACCGGAAAGGAAATGGTAAATATCCTAGCAATAAGGGTAAGACTGAGGGCAACACTGAGATAAAGTCTAGTACAAATGTAGTAAAAGAAAAGCCTCTGTGCTCGAACTACTCGAAGCACTACTTTGGGGAATGTCTGCGAGGAAAAGGCAAATGCTATAAATGCAAGAAGCCAGGCCATACTGCTTTTGAGTGCGACGAGGACAAGAGTTCAGACGCATCAAAGAAGGGAAATGCCTGGGTCTTTGCCCTGATTCAGCAGGAGGCAGAGAAAAGTGAGGATGTGATTACAGGTATCTTATCAGTTTTTAATATACCTGCTATTGTTTTAATGATTCTGGTGCTACCAATTCATTCATCTTTGTTAGTTTTCATGCTAAAACTAATAATACTTGTCAAATAGTATATGAGGCTTTAGAGGTTAGTATCCCCTCAGGTGAAATTATTAGTACTAACAAGATATCTAAAGCTGTGAAATTAGAGATGGATGGGAAGAATTTAGAGACTAGCCTGTATTTGATAAACATGAAAGATTTTGATATTATTCTAGGCATGGATTGGCTTAGCAGTAATTATACTACTATTAAATGTCGTGAAAGAGAAGTCCTCTTTCAGAGACCCAGAGAGTATGAGTTTTCCTTTTTCATGCCAAAAGGAAAAACTGTACCACATGTTGTGTCAGCCTTGAAGGCACAGAAAATGTTGAAGAAAGGTACATGTTAGGGGTACCTAGTGAGTATTATGAGTACTCAGCCGCCCAAACTGATGGCAAGTGATGTACTTGTCGTATGGGATTTTGTTGATGTGTTTCCTGAGGATTTACCAGGTATTCCACCAGATAGAGAGGTGAGATTTAACATTGACTTGATACCTAGAGTGGCACCTGTATCCAAGGCATCATATAGAATGAAGCTGAAGGAGAGCTAAAGGTGCCAATACAAGATCTATTGGACAAGGGATTTATACGACCTGGTATGTCACGCTAGGGACTCTGGTATTATTTGTTAAGAAGGGTGTTTCTCCAAAATTCTTCTCTTTTTTCTCTATTTTTTTCCACCCTCTCTTCCTCTTTTATAGTCCCTGAGAAAGCCTCAAAACTCTCCTAAAAATCGTGCATAAAGATGGGCCGAAAAGAGAGTCCAAATTGGGAAGGATTCCCGCGCATAGAGGAGGGCACCCGCCCACTATTAAAATTTCCTTTCTTTTCAGTCCTCCAAGTTCCATTGTATAATACTTTGGTCCCCGAGTTTGAAAACCTTTGCAAAGTACGTCCAAACTCGGTTTTCTCTACTTTTTACTTGGTCCTATTCCAAATGAACAAACTAATTATAAACTATTTTAAGGTATTAAAACACATCATAAAACATCAATGTAGAGAAATTAGACAAGATAATATAACACCTATCAGGACTACCCCGCAATATTCATTCTTGCAACATTCTTACATGCTTCATAAGTTGTGTTTGACTTGGCATCCCTTCAAAGTGCATTGGTAGGCAAGGTTTTAAAAGACGTAAAGCGTGAAAAGCCGTCTGGATCAAGCATTGAGCTTAGACGTGCTTAAGTGCAGCGATGCACGGTAAAGCACGATCCCAAGCTTCGAGCATAAGTGCCATCTATGCGTTGCCTAAGTGTGCTTTTTAGAACACAATTGGCAGGCGACTTTTATTGTGCAAGGTATTTTCCACACAAGGTTGAAGGGTTTAGGAGTTCAAGTATCTGATGATGAGTTTGGGAGATCTCTAGAAGCTTGATGTACATTATGGGAGAAGCACGATAGACAAAAAAGAAGAGCAATGGGAATTGTCAACATGGTAAAAGGAAAAAAGAGGGAGTTCTTTTATAATCTTTCCTTTTGTGTGTTAAGTGTATATTGTGATATCACTTTTTTTCTTTTCTCTATACTAAACCTTCACAAATGTTAGTGGATTGTTTGTCCCGTGCCAAGCATGCTTGCGGTTTTCCCATTTTAGGTTTCTACATCAACAATTCTAGTGTTATTTTAGTTCTGTATATACACTCGACCACCCTCCGAGATTCGTTCTTGCAGCATTCTTACATGCTTCATAAGTTGTGTTTGACTTGGCATCGCTTCGAAGTGCACTAGTAGGCAAGGTTTTAAAAAACATAACGTGTGAAAAGGTGTCTAGGTCGAGCATTGGTCTTAGACGTGCCTAAGTGCAGCGATGCACGGTAAAAGCATGATCCCAAGCTTCAAGCATAAGCGCCGTTTATGCATTGCCTAAGCATACTTTTTAGAACACAATTGGTAAGTGACTTTCATTGTGCAAGGTATTTTCCACACAAAGTTGCAGGGTTTAGGGCTTCAAGTATCTGAAGATGAGTTTGGAAGATATCCAGGAGCTTGATGTACATTATGGAAGAAGCACAATAGACAAAGAAGAAGAGCAACGAGAATTGTCAACATGGTAAAAGGTGAAAAGAGGGGGTTCTTTTATTGTCAACAAGAATTGTCAACATGGTATATTGTGATATAACTTTCTATCTTTTCTCTATATTAAACCTTCACAAGTGTTAGTGGATAGTTATATCACAA
>CAVNYN010272198.1:0-46735 GCA_963692815.1 Nyctanthes arbor-tristis | reverse complement strand
GATTGCCACCATTGTAAAAGCAACTAGGGTACCAACACTAACCTGTGTGTAAAACATGGCTATCAACAACTTGAGAAAACAACCGTACAAACACAAAAGATTACCGATTTCTACACAACTCATGTGATTTTCTTTATCACTGAAGCGTGCACATTGTAAGTAGATAGAACATTCACATAATATGCAACACAACGTGGTTTCTCCTCATTACTACACTTCTTCAGGTACCACTAAAGCACTCCACTAATATGTACGAGAGGATAGAGATATGGAAGGAAGCATGAAAAGAATAAAATAAGCATGAAGCAAATGCACTGACACCCATAGTTTCATCAAAAAATAGAAGCTGCAAGCAGAAAATCCGAAAGATATCTTTATGAGTACCAAAAACGAACATACCATGCCAGCCAACTGTTCAACCTCCATAATGAATGCCAAGATTCCTGCCAGTAAACCAGTAATTATGGTGCTCTTCACAGGAACTTGTGTGCGTTTGTTAACATCGGAAAAGAATGACGGCAGCAGTCCATCTCTAGCCATTGCCATAAGAATTCGAGGCTGAGATACACATAAGATCACGACAATTTCACGTGTTATCATTCACAAAAGGAGACTGCTCTGGCTAGAGAGAGAGGAACGATTCAACATTTTGATCCAATGGATCCCATAGAGCATGCTTAAGTATCCATAGCAGATCTAACTTTTAAGGCTTTGTATGGAATTGATTCTTGGAGAATCAATTCTTTCCAACATTCACTCTCAAGCACACATCCTCTAAATAATCATTTTCAAATCTCCACATGCTACTTTTTAACCATACATTCTCCAAAAAAAATCATTTTTCAAAAAATCAACTCACGAAAACAAAATCATACACCCTTAAGACAAGTTTAGAGATTAAATTTTGTGACTGCAAGAAGCAATAAAACGTGAATCAGAAATACAGTTCAAAATATTTTATTCACTAGCACTCTAGAAGCAGAGTTTGATCATATGGGAAACAATTTCAGGACTTATAACAGTTGGTTACCTGTGGTAAGATGGAACCCATCAACGTTGAGCAAAGAGCAGTAGAAGCTCCAAGAGTTATTATATACCTGGATTGACAAGTGAACAAGAAACATTAATATGAAAGTCTATACTCAGTAAAATATAAGAAAATAGAAGGTTTCAATAAAATTAGGGTCCGCATGGCAACCAATTAAAAATGATTTTGGTTATATACGGCTTATATAGCAAGATCCAAAAATGACACCTCTTATTGATGTGATGTACCACATCACACCACCACCACCATCATATATTAGAAGGTGTCACTTGGAATCGTTGCACATAAGCCAATTATAATTACGATCATTTGTATTCGGTTGCCAATTGGACCCTTAATCATAAATTTGTATGTCTACTTACGCCGCCCACTTCATTCCATGGCTGGCAAATGCAGATGAGATGGGAGTGTCAGGATCCATCGCATAATAGGGCACCAAACCAACAATTACAGCAGATACCAGCATATATAGCGTGCAACATATAGATAGTGCTATACCAATACCTATGGGCAAATCACGTTGAGGATTTTTTACCTGTCCGATAGTGAAGGGAATTCAATATTAAAATCTCAAAGCATGTTTGCCAAAGGTTACCAAAAAAAGTAAAATTTTTTAAATAGTTTTCTCTTTAGATACTAAAGTAATAGTCTAATAGGTATTGTTTCTCCGGGCTTATACCTAAGAATAAGAATATCGCTTAAAAAGCATCACATGGAATTGAACTGCAAGAATTTTTCTTTATGCTCATCTTAAAAAAAAATAAGTAACCATTGTACGGCTTCAAAATGCACCATTATACTGTGAGCATACTGTTTTATGCTTCTGCTTAAAAATAAGAACTTATTTTCTGGATTATGTACTTCTTTTGAAGCAAAGACTTTTTTATTTTTAAGTATGGCATTTAAGCTTAGCCCAAGATACTCTTATTTATTACCATACTTCTTCCAGAACTGAAAACATTTTTTGGGATATTGGCACAAACCTCTTCTGCTGTACTGGCCACCGAATCGAAACCAATGTATGCAAAGAAAACGGTTGAAGCCCCAGCAAGCATGCCATCAGCCCCAAAAGGAAAATATCTGAAGGAGACAGAATTTATCTTTACACCTCCTAGTACACTATAACTTGATAGAAAGGTCCAGGAGGAAACAAAATGTAAATAATTAGAGATTTACCCAACGGGAAGTTCATAGCCGGGCCATCCAGTCCTAAAACCCAGGTATCCACCAGCAATAATGACAAAGATCATGGCACAAGTATTTGCCACTGTGACAATTCCTTGAACAAATGTACTCTAAGAAGAATATATTCGAGATAATAGAAGTCAAGACAGAGACTCGGAAAGGAATAATATTTCAATGAAATAAACGCTTTTAAAAGATACCTCCTTGATTCCCACACACAAAAGTCCAGTTACCACAAACACCAAAACAGCCGCGCATGGATCTACCACAATACCAAGCCCCGGGATTGTCTGACGAGCCAGAAAAGAAGGGAGACTATCTGGACCTCCAAAAAGTAATGCCTAATGAAAAATGATTATATTTAAATTAGGACCGTGGAGCTTGATTTCCAGTAAAATATAACGAGCAAACACAGCATTCATCCTGAAAAAGAAAAATTGACCAGCTACATTTTTTCTTCCCATTTTGAACTCTGGCCTTAATAAAGTAATAAAGAAGAGCCACATGAAAGGAAGGAAATTAGAAGAATTTATTACTATGGTGCACTTTTAGAAATGTGGTCACCATTAGTAAACTAACCAAATGACCATTGCAAGAATATCCTCTCTCTTTTTCTGTGCTTAACATATTCTGACAACCAAAAATGAGTAAAATGCTTCCATACTGGAAACATGAGAAACAAAACTTTATCCTGAAACACAAAAAAGGAGACCTAATAGAAGCTACATATAAGAGAAAATGTACCGCACCAAATTTGGAGAGATGCCACGAGCAACTGCAGAGCCTCCAATAGTGTATTCCAATATTAGTGCCCAACCAATCAACCATGCAACACTAGATGCAAGCAACGGAGTTGAAGTCAGTATCTAAACAGTGTTCAAAACGCAAAACAATAAAGTAATGTTGGTTAGCAGCAAAGAAAATGAAAGCTTGGCTAGAAACATGGCAATTTCAATTCCTTTAGTTCAGATGAATTTGATGCTCGTAACTAGAGTTTAGAAGATCAGTAATTAAATCGGATTCACCTCTGCCCCCAACCCACCCCCCAAAAAAAAAAAAAATTATATATATATATATAAAAATAAATAAATAAAAGAAGGCTCCTACTGAAAACTTATTCAGAAACTAGAAAAGACTAGGTTGTCATTAATCACAATGATGTGATCAAGTTTGTGGAATCATCCATGATAAACAGAATGACTGTGAGCTATAAACATCAGACAATCATCTTCTCATGACTCCATGGAATTTAAATATTACCCTTCTCCTACACATATGTAAGTGTAATGATAGGCACTCCCAGCAGATGGGCATCGACTCGCTAGCTCAGCATAGCAGAAAGCAGAAAGAGCAGCTGCTATACCGGCTATTAGAAAAGAAAAGGTAAGGGCTGGCCCTGAATGCTCCCTTGCAACTGTGCCAACAAGAATATAAACTCCAGCACCAATTGTCGAACCAACTCCTAGAAAATTCGGTAACAATCCATGAAAACAAAGATCCAGTAAGAATAAGTCAGAATCAATATTCAACATATTTTGTTTTGACAGCCTAAATTCAAGGTGTACTAGAGTTAGAAGACAGTAAAAACCCAGTAGTCGGTAGGGATCAATTTTCAATCTTAAACACAAAAGACAAGCAGGAAAAAAGCTCAAATTAAAAACAAAAGGAAGAAGGATTCAAAAGGAACTAAAACTTTCATAACAAGGAAGGAATACCATTGACCATTTTGAAGGATACAGATTCTAGGAGTACAAAAGCCAAAAAAATTGTATAAAAATGTGGACGTTGAACATAGGAGAGCATTCCAACCAATCAACATATACAACACAGATAAGAAAGCCAAAGAACCAAAGGAATCCTCTAAATGATCAGATAAGGAATAGTTAAAAAAGTACCTAGATAAGGAATAGTTAAAAAAGTACCTATGGCAATAAGATGAGGAACAGTTAAAGCCTTCGCCAATTGATGATGACCACTTCGTGAGGCTGAAGATGACTTGGAATCAGCAGAATCCACCTGTTTTCTCCTCACAAGGCTCCTTAAACCTCCAACACCACCATTTTTTTGATCACAGAGAAAACCCATAACCACCCCCCCAAAAAATTTTCCGTATAGGCTATCCAAACACCCAAGGGCTGTTGCAAAATATATAAAGATCAAAACTTTGCGGGTGTCTCTATTTGTATTTTCCTTCTTTATACGTCTGAACCCATCAAAGACGTGTTACTTGCAGAAAGATCTTGGACAGAGATCTTGGACAGAGATCAAGGTATGATGGTGATGTTCCTGCCTGTTAGAGTCCCAAAGGAAGGAAACGGATAAAATCCTTGTGGGTTTGGAGCCTTTGGGATGGTGGATTTGGGGATGGGCTGGGGATGGAGATTCAGCAGCAGGAGTTGTGTATCCGACAGAAAAAGGAAGAGAAAGATACTGAAATTTTTTTTGCTATTTATTCTGATTATTTTGATGTCTTTATTCTGATTATTTTGATGTGTTCCCAATAGCGTTTGCTGAAATCGGTAGATTATTATTACTCTCTCGTCAATTGTTATCGTTGGCATCCGCACTAACATCCCTGCACCACAAGCAAGCTCTGGACCCAAAAAAAAAAAAAAAAAAAGCATGCTCTGGACAGGCAGGCCCTACTTTATTTTTATTTTATTTTATTTTATTATTAATTAATTAATAATTATTGCTACTTGATTTTTTTAATTTTGATTTTGATTTTGATTTTGATAGAATTTATTTATTTATTTATTATCATCTACAGGTAGTTTGAGGCTAGTGCTTTGCAAAAATAAATAAAGTTTGAGGCTAGTGTATATTCTTTAACACAAAGTTTATGTAGAATGGCCGATTCACTTGTAGACACCTAATGAAACCGCTATAGAATTATAAACATGTCTAAGAACGAAAAAGGAGATAATCATTACGGTGTTGATTTATTTTTGAAGTCGTTACCATATGGATTTATTATTTACTTAATTAATTATTTTATTTTTCCATCTAAAAGAACGAATTGTTCTCTATTTTTTTTAGTTATTATTGGTTGTATAACTAGTTCTTGATGATGAACTTATTTTTTTCTTTTTTTCTTTTTTGTTAAATTATCATTGTCATATGGCTATGATGAAAACGTGTTATACTTCAAATTTTAGAAGCACTAGTCAAGGCTGAAAATAAACCTAATAAAACCCAATATATGACATTTGCATGACTTCTAAACAAGCTTTGTCTCCCACCTAAAAAAATAAATAAATAAATAAATAAAATAAAATAAATTTGGGGGGGCAGAAATAAAAGATTCCTATGTGTAACCTATTCTAAACAATAATGCAATTTTACCACCCAAAAAAAAAAAAAAAACTCTAATTATAGATTATTTTGAAATACCCTACCCTATAAGTTCTTAGGAATTAAGATTCCCCTTATAACGTGGGATCTACATTCTACACTAAGATTCCTCTTATTACATGGGCTCTACATTATTTATTCTTGAATCAACGTTTAATAATCTTAAATATAATAATACACTAATATATCCCGTACGGTGAACACTTATAATCTTCTAAAATATACTACTAATATATTTCGTACAGTGAATTGAATTGACCGTCTAGAATAAACATACATAAGTCATATCTCATGTAATATATTGAAAATTTACTGAAAGTTGTACCGAATAGTTATATAATATTATTTAATCGTGTACACATAATTAATTTGATCGGTTATGCTGACTGCGAGGATAAAATCTAACATTGTTTTATTCTTGGGGCATGCATTCTTCCAATGCCTAGTTTATTATGCGTTAGCGATAATTTATACTAATCTTTGAATATTAAATAGGTTTTATTATTATTATTATTGCTATTACTAAAATTCTTACCCGTGCTTTGCACGGGATCTAAAAGTAATGATAACAATAGTAATTTTAGGGAGACATATTTATCTGGCATAAAGAAGTTACATGTTTAGCTTTCAATTATGTATTTGATGACCGTGGGTCTTTAAATTCACCACTTATATATAAATAACCAATTTACTTTTGCCAACTAACAAATATCAGTTATTTATATCAGATAAATATGTCTATTTAGAATTACTCTAATAATAAATGTCAATAAATTTTTTTACAAAAATTTAATAAATTATTAATATAACTAGTTGAGTCATAATATTGATGATGAGTGAAATATCCCCCAAAGTTTACAGTTTATTTAATTATTTCTTGAAATGGGGTTTAATTTTTTATTATTATTATATAATTATATATTTTTTTTTTTTGAAAAGGTATAATTATATATATTAAAACAACTCTTCTTGATTTGTGCATATAGATAACTTTTGCAAGAAATTTTCAAAGTTTGACATTTGAATTTGTGGTTTATTCTAAAAGTTGGCTAAAATTCTCACGTTATTCTAGTCTAATTATCTGTCTCTTTAGCAGAAAAGTTGGTTTCCTATATCATTGACATTTTTGAAAATAGATAATCGAAAAGTTGGTTTCCTATGTCGCTGACATTTATGAAAATGGATAATCGTATTGTAACATTATTCATTTTTTTTTTTTTGAAGTATTTGTAACATTAATTCTGAACAAGCAAATTTCGTGTAAGAAATATATATATATATATATATATATGTGTTAAGTAGTTATTTAAATTTCGCCCCATTTGTCTTTTGGATGACGTTGATGAAATAATAATGTCTAAGAATTGTCTAACATTCTCGTGTTATTTTACTCCAATTATTATTTCGAGGTATAAGAGAAAAGTTGGTTTTCTTGCAATCTACAAGATAGAAATGAAAAGTCGTACTGTCAATTGATTTCGAATCGAATGAGAAAATTGTTAAAGAAGCGATGCCGACCTTTTGAGCGGGGTTCTTTGAAAGGACGAGTTTTCAATTGCATGACGAAATCGCTATTTCTAAAAATTGATTCAGGTTATTTTATTATTATCACTTCAACTATTTGCTTGTAAGTCTCAGTCCAACTATTTACGTGCACAGGAGAAAAGTTGGTTTTTTCTACAGTTGACCTTTTTAAATATGGATATAGAGCTTGTTTAGTCATTGATTTTTTTCTTATTGTTTATTCTTTGGATATGGGTGACAGGGGGACGGAAACTCGAGGTAGGATAAGTATGGTTCGAACTCAAAAGACTTTTACTCAAAACGCGAGTATCTTTACCATTATATTACAATTTAAACCACCAATATAGTCATTGATTTTGAATGAGCAAATCGTGTTTAAAAAAAATGGATTTTCAAAATTCCACCCATTATTTTAGACCAATTATTATTTGCAATTTTGCAAGTTGAAGAGAAAAGTGGGCTCGGTATGACTAAGGAGCCTTGTCGCTTACGTAGCGAAATTATAATAAAAACGGCCCTGTCAACATGGGGGCCACTTTTATTAGATTTTCACTACGTAAGCGATCTATCTCCTTATCAAAGTCTTATATATCTCTTTAGTAAATTTCAAAGTCAGCTAGTTCCACTTGCAATTGGTCTTTCTGAAAAATAGACGGGTGGGTAGGGAATTGATGTTGAGCTAATTGTGATTTTTTGCATAAATTATTCTTTAGATTCATTTATTAACGAAATTTTTATAATAAAATTATCTTTATGTATCATTTCTAGAAAATATTATCATCCAAAGATGAAGAATAATACTATTTATTTAGACAGGAAATCAGTCTCCAATTTAGTTGTTATTTTTTATTGACCATTAAATAAATAATGACCCCTATGTATTTATTCATATCAACTCATTCTCTAATACAGTAACTAGATTTTTTTTACCCGTGCGTTATACGGGTAGAGTTATAGTGTACATTCTTATTAAAATTGACGTGTAAGTGTGGACATTATTTTATAAATAAAGTACAATATACCAGTTGTATTGTATAAAATTACGAATTGATATGCGAATTACAATTTACCATCGGAATATTCGTAGTAAAATGTTTGAGTTTATAATTCTAGTATCCTCCAAACTCGTCGTATAAATTCACAAGTCCAACTTATATAAAGTTGTAATAATTGGCAGTCAAATAATTAGATATAGCAATTTGACTCATCAATCTATAAACATGTGGAGACATGCCTCTAATATGATTGACTAGTCACGCTTAATCGGGGCAAAAGAAGGGGTATGAGACAACATTATCTGACCCGTCGTGGGGTCTAGAGTGGGGGTGAGTCAGGTTGGACCCACACCATAGACCCGCGACCCATCAAACATTTTTTATTTTTAATAAATTTATTTAGAAAAATGTGTAGAAATTATTAGAGATAGCAATTTGACTAATCGACCATTAAATCCGTAGTAGTTTGTTTTTATTTTTTATTATATTATTTTTTTGAAAGGATTTTTTTGTCGAGTTGAAAGAATCATATTATTATATTATTTAATGTTGGGAACTTTAAAATTCTAAATAAATGTTTTGTTTTATTCTGCATTCGTCAATTAATAATGCGTTGCATATAACATTAATTGAAAGGAGAAAAAAATTAATAAGTCTTTTTGTGAGTCATAGTGGCGTCCCAACCCGTCCCATGACTTGACTTGTCTTGACCCGCCATATGAATTTGTAGCTTTGGCACGAGTCTGGGTGACTTCAAGACTTATGGAGCCCGTCCAGAGTATGATTAACCCGCCCTATTTTTATCGCTATAAATAATCATATCACAATCAACTATTGCAGCTATAAATTCAGTCTCTTGCTCATACATTGTACAAGAAGACTAATTTTCAAAAAAGTTCAATAATAATGAATAATAAAATATTAGACAAATACACATTATCGTATTTGCATAGCAAAATAATAAATATATAGTTTTAATTTAGTATTTGACTCATTAAATTAATGTTTTATTAATACTATATTAATAGTTACTTGCTTATGTATTTAGTTAATACTTTACTATATTTCACTTTTAAATCATCTAACTTATTTAATGTTATTAGTTAACAGTCTAATAATATGTATCGAACATGTACATACCTGTATTCATTCGATACCCGCTCAGATAAAAATTTTTATACTCATGAGAAAATACTCTCTCGACGTATCTTTTCTGTAATTAAAATTCAAAATTGATAGTTATAATTAAAATGTTAAATTGGGATATATTTGTAAAGAATGCAAGTTAGAATTTTTAATATAAAAAAGACTATATATATGGGACATCCTAAAAAGACAAATAAGATTAGATAATCGCAATTGAGGAGTTATTATTTTTTTTTTTTTGTAGTTCATTTTCTTTTTTGTGGATTTCTTGTCTCTTTGTTCACAAAATTTTCGCTAAAATTCATTATTATCTTCGTCAAATAAAAATATCGATCAATTAGTATTCAAGCCGTACGTTACATGGGGAGATAAATTCTCAATATTTCATATAAAAAAATCATTACATAAATTACAAAAAACAATAAATAGTCACAACAATAATTAAATAAAATGAAATAACAACCTAATCGTTGCAACATAAATGATATAATGCGCTCAGTTTTGAATAATTCATTAACGGGAAGAATAATTTTAAAAAATACTAATTTATAAGAAATTGAACAGTTACTCGGCGTCAAATTTAGATCGGTGGCGGATAATAAAGAATTGTAAAAACTCATAATTATATATAAATACTAAAAAAATAGAAATGAGGAAATTAGAATAAACAAGGAATATAAAAAACTAATAAACTAATATAAATTATTGAAAACTCGTAATGAATATTCAAAAAAGAAAAGTTTAATTTTTAAAACTTGAAAACAAAACCAATTAAAAACCAATTGGAGTACCAATTGAATCCAAATTATTGTGCAACATCATGATTATGTCAGAAAAAGAGCGGAAAAATTGTTATTGAGAATCCAAATCCAATTGAAAACTATTGTATGATATAATGATATGATATGATATGATGATATGATATGATGACAAGTTTAGATAAATAGCATCACTCTTCAAATATCCACTTTCGTGCCAAAGAGCTCATGCGCAACTGTGCTCTGAGCAAGTATCGTAAAGTTAGATTCTCACCTTTTGGAGGTCCCGAATTCAAACTACACATCCCCTATCTCTTCTTCCCCTTATATAAAACAAAGAGCTCTTGCCCAACTGGCAATGCTGAAATCCTAGGATCTTACATGCAATTCCCACCAACCGTGTGTTGTGTGAGTTTTTCCAACATTATGTTGGTCTAGCGTGGACTAATTTGGATGAAATTCTACACACATTATGTTTGTACCACATACTCTATGGAGTCTATTAGACACCAAAATATCAATGTGTCAAATGAGAGCATGTCACATAATTCATAGACTCCATAGAATAACTAATGTTTGTACTACTATGCTGGTGGATTGTTTGCACTTGTACTTCAAAAAAAGAAAAAAGAAAAAAGAAAAATCTTCCCACCTACTTTTATTTCTGATGTACTTTATTTTGATTCTATAAATGCATAAGTTTATTTTCATCCAAAAAAAAAATCCAATTTCATACCAAAGAGCCCTTGCCGAGCTCACAATGCTGAAAAGTGAAACTTTAGAATCCTAGTTTCAATTCACACCAACCGCGCGTTGTGTGAATTTTTCCAACATTATGTTGGTTTGGCGAACATAGAGCTTAATTGGATGTAATTTTATATATATACACGATATGATTGTACTGCTATATTGGAAAATTGTTTGTACTTGTGCTTTAAAGGAAAAAAAAAAAATCCACTTTCGTGCCAAAGAGCCCTCACCCAACTCGTAATGCTGAAAGTGAAACCTTAGGATACTAGATTCAATTCTCACTAACCGTGTGTGTATGGGCTTTTCCAACATTATGTTGGTTTAACGTGTGGCTTATTTGGATGTAATTTTATACATGTTATGTTTATATTGTTTTATTGGCAGATTGTTTGTAATTGCACTTTCAAAAAAAAAAAAAAAGAAAAAGAAAAGGAAGAAAAAATTCCACTTTCTTTCTTACAAACCATGTTCTTAAAAGCTGGTTATGATTAGCTTAAACGTATGTAGTACACATACAAGTTACAGCCACCACCACCCTTGTGAAACTCAACACGAATGGGTGTCACATATTAACCTTAGGATCCCAGATTCAAGTCCCACTAACTATGTGTGTATGGGCTTTTCCAACATTATGTTGGTTTAACATGTGGCTTTTTTGGATGTAATTTTATACATGTTATGTTTATATTGTTTTCTTGGCAGATTGTTTGTAATTGCACTCTCAAGAAAAAAGAAGAAGAAAAGGAAGAAAAAATTCCACTTTCTTTCTTACAAACCACGTTCTTAAAAGCTGGTTATGATTAGCTTAAACGTATGTAGCACACATACAAGTTACAGCCACACCACCCTTGTGAAACTCAACACGAATGGGTGTCACATATTCACACATGCATAATAAGTAGTATGTGTGTAGGGAAAATAAAACTTTAAAAATAAATAAGCAATATATAAAGTGTTTGAACTACTCACCTTAATATGATTTTATTGCTCTCTTTAATGGGTTAACATTTTGCGGTGAAACTCCAACCCTATGCACCAGCAATAGATTATTAATTAATAGGTTTGAAGAGCTTTCTTGATTTCTTGTCCACACAAAAAGAAATGGTTGGGATTTAGTAGACAACTGAATGCAACGCTAGAACATTGCAATCTGATAAAATTTAGTATCCTTTTCCCAAAAAAAAAAGAAGAAAAAAAAATTATTATGAGATATATACAAAGAAAAACTAAGAGGACTCCTTTTAAAATTCATTCTTTTTGTTGTCTTTCTCTATCGTTGTCAAGTCTTTTACTTATTGTCAAAGTCCAAAAAATAACATTGCTTCAGAGAGGAGTTGCGTTTCCAGAAAATCACCTGCGCCGAATAGTCAACTTTAATTCCATCACACATCACATAATTTCAAAATATATTACCACCAACAAATTCCAGCCTAGTTTAGGCGACAATAGAGACCATAACATTATATGAAATTACAATATGAAAATGCAATTTTTTATTTTTTATTTGATTATGTTTCCTTCTCACATCAAATAAGCTAAACAAAAATTTCTCGTGAAATTAGCCCATCCTAATATTGTCCGTTAGACAAATTTAAATTTAAGTTTTTTTTTGTTAAACATATTTATCGATTTCAATGGTTATTTTTTTATTTTATCATTTTTTTAATATGAATTTCAAAGTTTAGTTTCACACAATAAATAAAATAAAATAAAATAAAATAAAATAAAAAGGTATAGTTCGAATTGTATTGCAGTGGTCATATGCTCAAGTTTCAAGGCAAAAGACTTAGATTTGAATCACACACATCAATGTCATAATTTCCTCCTCCTCTCATATCTCCTTCTCGTGTTAAAAAATAATAATAATAAAATATGCACTCTTTTTTTTTATTTCTTTATTATTAATTAATTTGTTTATTATTATTTTATTATTTGAATAGAGTTTTTTTTTCAAATGGAAAAGGGGTTTTTTTTAGAACTATTCCGTTTCTGACTCGCAACTATCGTGCCGACCCTGCTTTGTTTTCGCCAAAATATTACATCATAATAAATAGTCGCCTATTATTATGACAACTGATTTTGAGTATGTTATTTTAGTCCTCATTGTCATGGTATTGAATTGACTACTTTTGAACTCACCCCGTTTTGTCGCTAGCCAGTTTTTAATAGACTATGAAGTTTTCTGATTATTTTCATATTCTTTTTATATTTGGTGTTGCATTCATGCACTTATATAGAATAGAATGTGTCATAACATCATTTCGAGACTCATTTAAATTTAAGTTTTTTTTGCTAAATATATTTGTCGAATTCAATGTTTATTTATTTTATTTTATCATTTTTTTGAATATGAATTTCAAAGTTTAGTTTCACACAATAAATAAAATAAAATACAATAAACTAGATGTTTATGTTTTATGGTAGAAGACTTAGATTCAAACCACACACGTTTCTATCCTAATTTCCTAATTTCCTTCCTCTAATATCTCCTTGTTGTCTGGAAAAAATAATAATTAATAAAATAAATAGATTCTCTTTTTTTTGTTTCTTTATTATTAATTAATTAATTAATTATTATTATTATTTTATCGTTAGAAAAGAGTTTTTTTTTTCCTTTTCTTTAAAATATTGAAAAAGAAGTTTTTTTTTAGAACTATTCCATGTTTGTCAAGTCTCACGTGATCTATTGGCATCCGTGTATATGTTTTCACACATTACACTAGAGTTTGATTCCCCTCCCCTACAATCTTCTTATAATAGTAAAAATAAGAAAAGAACTATTCCATATTTGACTAGCAATTATCTCGTGCCAAACCTACTTTCTTTTCCCCAAAATATTATTATAACAAAGGGCCGCCTATTATTATGACAAATGATTTTGGTTATGTTATCATCACTGTCATGGTATTGCAACGACTACTTCTGAACTTATCACGTTTTGGCTCTAGTTCTTAATAGACTACGAAATTTTCTAATTATTTTTGTATTCTTTTGATATTTGGTGTTGCATTCATTCACCTACCTAGAATAGATAGTGTTATAGCTATACTTCGAGAAAGTATTACAAAATTTCTGATGTATCATATTACATGTTCGTTGAAAATATTTTATTATCACAGTGTGTCTAAATTTGAAATAATGAAACAATTGTTATGATGATGAGTTATTCAACCAACTAATGAGCATATGACAAGGCGGATCAACGCATTTGTTGGTGTCAGCTAAACAAAAAAATTTATCTTGTTAAAATTTTGGTGTGTTATCCTGCTACCAACCTATATTACATTACCTGGGCCCACTAAAAGAAAAATCACATGTTTTCCATTCCACGTATCATTCTCTTATTTGTATAGTTCAATCTATTAGTAGGGTAATAATAACATACTAACGTAATTTCTTCTAAAATAAAAATACTATCTTAATTAATAATAGGAGAGTCGAATTGATCAGTTAAATACTTAAAGAAATACAGAATCAATAGCGATACTCAAAAGTGAGACGTTCTATAATTAAACTTATAGGATTCAATGTATAATAACATTCTAAAAAAGCAACAATCCAACCATCAATTATAAAACAATATGACCCACCCCTAAAAGCTACATATGTTACATAATGTCACAAATTGCAAAAGGTTGTAACAAACAATGATAACTTTTTGACTACAATCCGCACTAACAAAAACTTTATTTTTGTAATAATTAACTACTAAAATACTGAACAGGAACTAAGATCAATATGAATTTTTGTTGGGGAAAAAATCAATATGAATTTTTAGATTATAAAAATCAATATGAATTTTTAACTTGTTTTATTATTTGTTTTTTTATACTTGCCTCCATAAATTCATTTCCAGAATATGGACATGCAATAATTTGAAGTTCCGCTGCCATATTTCAGACTTGAATTTCTGAACAGTAGTGTGATAAGGTGTTTATTTTTAGGCTTTTCTATGTTCACATGCTAACAGGCTTGTTTGGTTTGTGCCAACCACATCGGTTGGTGAAAAATATCTACTTTCTTTCATGAAGAGGTGTACACTTTTTTTTTTAATGAAAGGTATACATTTTAAATAATTAAAACATAAGTTTGTATAAAATTGTCGTATTTTTGCTTTGTTAATTTTTTGACTCAATGGTGATCTAGTGCTAAGGAATTAGTAGACAGTGTCATTACTCATGGCATAATCTTATCTTTTATATATATGATAAATAATAATATATATTAAAGTAGGATAATGGTCATATGTAAGTTTTCCCATCAAAACGACTATCCTACTTTTATATGCTTCTTTTATTTTTTAATAATAATATTAACAATAATAATAATTATACATTCTCTTCAAAAAAATGATACTTATTCGTTGGTTACATTTTGCTATTATTTCATTTTATAATATACAAAGATTTATATATATATATTTATTCTATATAATATACTATTTGTTATTGATTAACATTTGTTATACATATTCTATTAGCTTTTAGGCTATTTTCAAATATTTAATATTTCTTCAATATTGTAACAGTTGATAGACAAATTTCAAGTATTGGGTTATTGAGACTTTTTTTTTATTTCGATTAAGTGCCTACTTGTGAGATTGAGGATATAATAATAAAGTAAAATTAAATCTGTTTCAAAAATTTTATTTTAATTCAATACGATAAACTACACATCATAAAATTTAGGGCTATATGTTTAGTACGTTACCTAATTTATTATTTATTTTTCTCTGGGAATCTATAAATTGGTGAAAATTTAAATTGAGGAGATATGATAATAATAATATTTGATGATAATGATTTAGAATAAAAATTTGAGGAATTATATTCCCACCACAAAAATTTATCCTCCCATCACATTATATTCCCACCACAAATAGATTATGTTTTTAATCTCTACACCACACCACATTTACATTATTAACCCAAATTTTAAAAAGGCCAATTATATTCCCACCACATTTTTATCTTCTCACACTACATTTTAAACACACTACAATTAAAGAATAATATTTATAGTTACACCACCAACCTCTCTTTTCATTTCCCCCACCACCCAAATTCAATTTTGAACTCCCCGAAAGAGTTTCCGCAGATCTTTGCCTCTCATTCCTATGCGTACTGACACGGCGGAACTTGAGATGGGAGATGAACGGTGGAAGGGTTCTCGGGTAGAAATGCAACCTGTTTGAAGCTTCGAAGATAACCATTAGTTGGAGGACATTAATAAACTACTAGAATATAATAAGGAAAATATGAGTGGCACTATTTCACTAGGGGCCCAAATTAGTGAGCAACCAACTGATGGGAATGGATGTTGATACAATTAGCAAAGCTTCAAGGAGAAAGTGTCTTCAAGGAGAACAGTGACTGGTGCGATGAAGATGAAGCTGAAAGATCGGAAGAGCATTTGGAGAGGACCATGGAGATTTTGTCCCTAAAGAATGACAACGGTGGAGAGAAAGAAGGGTAATACTAGTGATAGCGATGGCGACAACGGTGGAGAAACGAAAGAGAAGGCTGGCGCTAATGATAAAGGGAAAGGGTGATGGCGGTAGTGGTGGTGGTGGATAGAAGAACGAGAATGGTGGTGGTTGAGAGAAGAAAGAGAAGGTAAATTTAATAAATATTAGAAAAGGGGAAAAAAACTTAAAGTGTGGTTATTTAGTAAATTTAATTATGGTCAAATTAGTAATATAAAAAAATGTGGTGCAATAAACAATTTGTGTAGTGAGAATATAATTCTCCTAAAAATTTTCTTTTAATTCTTTTTAGAACTGAAATTAGTTAAAATTTAATTTTATGGGTAAATTATAAATCATGTAAAATTTATCCTTTGTTATAATATTAGTTCACTTGGGTCTTTTTTAATTGAAAATTGTTTAATTGGAGACTGTGTACTTTAAATTTTTTAGAGTAGATTTAGTGAATAGTGACGAGAAAATGAGAAAAATAATTTTTCCAAGAACATATAGTGGAGAATGAATGTGGAAAATAATTTACTGTGACAAATAAATATCATTCACACCTATTAAATAAGGATCTGAATCTGAGTGTAGGGTAATTTTAGAGTTGTATAAATTTCATATCTTTTTTTCATGGTTTCTTAGTTTCCATACTCAATATAAAATTAATTTTATAAAAATTTCTCATTCTCATTTTTATTACTTAATAGTATTGTTATATGAATGACAATTTAATTATCTTTGTGCTAAGTAAAAATATTATTCGTTTCAATTTAATTTTATTTATGTATATTAGTAACATATATATGAATGAGTAGTAAGTAATAAAATTATGTTATTTAGTTTTTCAAATTACTACGCATTTTTTTTGTTAATTATTCTATTATGTGCAACGCACGAGTATACAACTAGTTATACTTTAAAACTTATTTCAAATGTTATTAAATTTTTTAGATATGGGCGTATTTAGGGTCGGGTCTAAAAAGTTCGTTTTGTATTAGTATAAATTAGATTTTTCACCTGTGCGATGTACCAATAAAGGTATAGTGAAATGACCATTGATCAAATATAGTGTTATGGTACTACAAACATGAGATGAAGTAAAAAAAAAAAAAAAAAACTCTAAAGTATTCCATGTATTAAGCTAGTGGATATTGTCTTGTGACAAACAAAAAATACAAATAAATTAAAGACAATTGATGTGGATAATTAGCAAAGATGGGTTATTAATATTTACAAATTGGAAAAGCAATTAAAAGTATACCTCATTGATAAATCTTCATAGTGACCAGCGCAATAAAATATGGAAAACAAATTTTAATAAATCGTAGCATTCATCTCCTTTGAACATCCCATGACACAACTCCTTACAATTTGGAACCAAAATCATGGTCAAACTAAAGCATTTGTTAATCAATAAATGAAGTATTTTTCAAGACCAGCTTATGCCATCTGTCAATCAATTAACCTTAATCTCAGTGATGGCATAGGCTGGCATTTACAGTTTGTGTATTCTGAGAATTCCAGGCAACAATCTAAGACAACATCCTTGCAATATGTCATCTAACTCATTGATTTATATTATAATTACAAAAAAATAAAAAAATAAAACAAATTAAAATAACTTCAAATCAGTGTCACCTTTCTATACCAAAATTTTTTTCATTGCATTGAGACTGTGCTCATGTATCTGATCTTCAAAAGTGTCAATAAGATCTTACTCATTGTTGTATGTATCCTCTCAACCTATATAAGTCATGTAAAATATTTGTATCATGTTAAATAAACACATCATCAATAATAAGTACTTTTGGTTTATTTCTCAACATAAAAACACCCGTAAAGAAGAATGAATGGTAAAAATAGGTGAAATGAAGGAAGGGCTAGCATTTAGGCACCACAAAAAAATGAAATGAAGCTCTAAAGTTGAATTAAAGCCCAAAAGCCTAAAAGTAGAATCTGGCAAATTAAGCTATGATGTCATACATTTTTTAGGCAGGAATAGTTTTGTCAATTGTGCTAGATAATTGAATAATTGTGCCAGACAAACTATTGATTAATATATATATATATATTTGGATTTTAATTTTATAAATGTGCCTCAATAATAAAGTATTAAAATTTAATTGAGATTTATGTAAAAAGGTGTATTGGTGTAGTGGTGAGAGTTTTAGGTGTACTTGTAATTAGGTCCAACGCCCAAGTCTTATAAATTTCTCTTTGATCAAATCCTAAGTATTACAGCATATTTCTTTTGATAAAATTGTAGAAATAACCTTTTCTTTTGCTTTTCTTTTATTTCTTTATTTTTCTTTTGCAACCTCTTTTATTTTCCTTTTTAACAATATTCACTACTTGATTCTATTTTTATGTATAGCCCACTAGACAGAATGTGTTACATCTTTTTTCCCCTTAAAAATATCACTTTCTTATAAACAAACACTTGTTGACTAACTTAATTTTATCGGCTACTGTAAATCTATAACACTACAAATTTTTTATAGTATGGTCTATTACTAATCGCCCCTACAAACATAAGTTTCTGGATCCGCTCCTATTTTTGAAAATTATCACTAGAAATATTAAACAAGCTAGTTGGCTTGAGGCCCACAAAAAGCTCGAGTCAAGCCAGCTCAGGGCTTATTTGGCTCGAGTCGAGCCCCAAAATTGAGGCACAATCCTTATGGCTCACCAGGCCCATACTGGCCTATTTGTGAATACCGTACTAAAGATGATAGCTCGACCCATCCAAAAAACTCTATAACAGAAGGACCTGTGACCTGGGCCACTCGAGAGCCAAAACCAATGAAGTGCATTAGCTAAAACTGGCGAGGTCTTTGCAACCCTCGTGCAGTACATGTTTTGTGAGAGATTATTAAGTCTCATTAGTTGTCAAGCATTGAACTATATTTCGACATTCTAATATTTAACGAATTAGATTTCCACCCGTGCGTTGTATGGGTAGAGTTCTAAAGAAATTTCATATATAAAATATAATATAATTGTGCTTGTCAAGCTTAATGTTATAAAGAAACTGAAAAATACAACCTACATAGAATTAATGTACATCATATATTTGCAAGTAGCATACAATGAATTCTTTATTTTATTGACATAGTTTTAAATTCTTGTTATTAGTCTATTGATATCTCGATGAACCAATAATTTTTTATTAATTATTATTTTTTATTTCATTTAAAGGCAATAAAACTGGATAGCATAATTCTATATTTAGTTTTACACCCGTGCATTTACAGACATACTATATATGCTTTACAACTGTGCGTTTTATGAATATATTATAGTGACAAAGTAAAACACAATAGAGTAGAAGAACATAAAATTATGAAATTATACAATCAAACAAAGTAAAATTGAAATTCAAAAGGCAAATGTGAGATATATCTAACCAAGATATAATACGTAGATAGAATCTAAAAAAATATTAAATTAAATGATTAAAAGGAAAAATATAATAATAATATTGAAATATCGATTGATTAATATCTATTTTCATATAATTAAAATCCATTAGGTAAATATAAGATATATCTAACAAAAATATAAAATGAGATAGAGTCTTAAAATAAAAATATTAAATTAAATGGTTAAAAAGAAAAGTATAATAATTGAACCAATAGTTTTTTATTAATTCCTATTTTTTATTTCCATTAAAGATAATAAAATCCGATAGTATAATATATATTAGTTTCGCACTCGTGCGTTTCACAGACACAATATGCTTCACACTTATGCGTTTCACGGACATATTATGCTGACAAAATAAAATACAACAGAGTAGGAGAATATAAAATGATAAAATTACACAATTGAACAAAGTAAAATTAAAATCCATTAGGCAAATATGGGATATATCTAACGAAATTGTAATATATAGATAGAGTCCTAAAATAAAAGTATTAAATTAAATGATTAAAAGGAAAAATATAATAACAATGAAAAGTAATACTGAAATCAAGATTGATATATTATCTATTTTTATGTAATTCAAACTAATTAAGTAAATGTGAAATATATCTAATCAACATGTAATATGTAGATAGAATTTCAAAATATAAATATTAAATTAAATGATTCAAAAGAAAAACATAACAATAAGAAAAAAATATAATAAATGTACCTATAATTTTTTTATTAATTCTTATTTTTTATTTCTTTTACAGAGACATAATAAAATTGATTAAAATATAATATGTAGGTTAATTTTGAAATAAAAATATTAAATTAATATACAAATAGAGTCTCAAAATAAAAATATTAAATGTAATAATATATAAATAGAGTTCTAAAATAAAAATATTAAATTAATATATAGATAGAGTCCCAAAATAAAAATATTAAATTAATTGATTAAAAGGAAAAATATAACAATAAGAAAAAGTATAATAAATGAACTAATATTTTTTTATTAATTCTTATTTTTTATTTCCTTTAAAGGTAATAAAGCCCGATAATAAAATCTATATTAGTTTCACACCCGTATATTTACGAACTACTATGTTTAACACTCATGTTTCTCACGGACATATTATACTGAGAAAGTAAAATATAATATATTAGAAGAACATAAAATAATGAAATTATACAATCGAACATAGTAAAATCGATTAAAATGTAATATATAGATAGAGTTCTGAAATAAAAATATTAAATTAATATATAAATAGAATCTCAACATAAAAATATTACATATAATATGCAGATAGAGTTCTGAAATAAAAATATTAAATTAATATGTAGATAGAATTTCAAAATAAAAATATTAAATTAATTGATTAAAAGGAAAAGTATAACAATAAAGAAAAGTATAATAATAGAATAATGACATCATCAATTGGTTTTTTAAAAGAGCTAGATAATAAGCAGGAAAATCATTTTTAACTGAACCCACAATTAAATTGAGCCAGACAAATTGTTGATTAATATATATATATATATATAAATATAAACAGATAGATAGATATAGGACTAAGCTTGTCACATTAGTTGGATTGTACACTTTAATGATAGCTCTCTAAATGGCATAGTCCTCTGGTGGACATAATCCATCATTCCTTTTTCCTCCTCAGTTCCCTCCTTTTTCCTCCTCAGTTCCCTCAGATCAATGGTCTACTATTCGTCTGTTAATTATCTGTTAATCAGCAATTCCTTTTGCTTTTCATGTTTTTGTTTAAGTGAAGCGAACCTTCATTTCTTTCAGTTTGATGCATTGGTGGCACCAGCAAAATGAATGTTTTTCTGCTTCACAGGCCAGACTTCTGCCAGGATATGACGCCAGACGTTCTATGTCGCGTGCTCTGATTAGACGTAGTTTTTACTGACCAGTTAAACTGTTGGCCTGGGGAGAAGAAGGCCACAGGCCCACAGGACGGATGCTGAAATTGCATCATTAAGTGCTGCTTTAAATTTGCTTACAGTGTAATTTTTTATATTTTATATTTTTTGCTTTTTATTCTGATTATCTTGATGTGAAATCGGTAGATTATACTCTTTGTCAGAAAAATATATATTATTACTCTCTCGTCAATTGTTGTTGGCATAACATCCCTGCACCACAAGCAAGCTCTGGACAGGACCTACTTGATTTTCTTTAATTTAATTAAATATTAATCATTATTATTAGTATTAGTATAATTATTACTGCTACTTGATTTTTCTTTATTTTATTATATTAATTAATTAATTATTGCTACTTGATTTTTTTTTTTCAATTTTGATTTTGATGGCATAGTTTATTTATCATCTACAAGTAGTTTGATGCTAGTCTATATATTCTTTTAACAAAAAGTTTATATAGAACTGGTGCTCCACTTGTACATACATAATGAAACGGTTAAAGAGTTCTGAACCTATTTAAGAACAAAAAGGAGATAATCGTTATAGAATTGATTTATTATTTAACTCTCTACTTTTTTTTCCCAGTTATGGCTGCATAACTAGTTTCTGATGATGAAATTATTATTTTTTTCTTTTTGTTTAATTTATCATATGACTATGATGAATACATGTTTTACTTCAAATTTTTAGCACGGGTTGAAGCTCAAAATAAAACCTAATATACCCACACAGAAAAAAGAAAAAAAAAGTAAAAATACAAACGTTGTCATTTTTTCTTTTCTTTTTTTTTCTTTTTTTTTTTTTTGGGGTGCCCTGGGGGGGGGGGTAGTGGAGAACTTTTGTCATTTTAATTATTATACACAAGTTATTATGCATTCAAATTTCAGGGAAAAAAATAAAATGAAGTAAAAGATTCCTGTGTAACCTATTCTGAACAATAATAATGCAATTTTACAAAAAAACGAAAGGGCATTCTAGTTGGGATCAAGAAGCTAGTCCAGTAGTTAAGAACTTAGCTTCTTACCGGGTAGTCTCGGGTTCAAATCCCACCCTCCCCTCCCCTCCCCTCCCCTCCCCTTGTATCAAAAAAAAAAAAAAAGAAAAAAAGAAAAGGGCATTCTAATTATATATTTTTTGAAATGCTTTGCACTTAAAAGTTCTCAGGAATTTTCCCAAAAAAAAAAAAAAAAGTTCTTAGGAATTAATTCCTCTTATAATATGGGATCTATATTAAGATTCGTCTTATCACATGGGATCTACATTATTTATTCTTGCACCAAAACTTAATTAATAATCATGTAATACACTAATATATCTTATTCAGTGAACACTTATAATCTTTTAAAATATTCTAATATATCTTGTATGGTAAATTGAGTTGACCGTATAGAATAAACATAAGTCATATCTAATATAATTCTATATATTGAGAATTTACTAGAAGTTTTACCATATGGTTATATACTATTATTTACTCGTGTATGCATAATTAATTTGATCGGTTATGCTAACTTGATAAACTCTAAAATTGTTTATTTGTGGTGCATGCGTTCTTCCAATGTCAAGTTTATAATGCATTAGCAACAATTTATACTAATCTTTCAATATTTTAAAATAGGTTTATTATTAAATAAGCCTAATAGTGATGAGACAAATCTCCCCTAAGTTTGTTGTTTATTAATTTAATTATTTCTTGAAATGGGTTTAATTTATTATTGATAATTAAAAATTAAAATTAAAATATATCAAAACACACTCTTCTCGATTTGTGTATATCGATAACTTGTGTAAGAATTTTTCAAAGTTTGACATTTGAATCTGTGGTTTTTCTTAATAGTTGGCTAACATTCTCACACGTTATCTTAGTCCAATTATTTGCGTCTTTAGGAGAAAAGTTGGCTTCCTAAGCCATTGACATTTATGAAGATAGATAATCGCATTGTAACGCTAATTTTGAACTAGCAGATTTCATGTAAGAAATGTATAGTTTAAGTAGTTATTTAAAAAAAAAGGACAAATTTTAGATAACACAAATGAGAATAATTTCTAAGAATTTTCTAACATTCTTATTTTTGTGTTACTCCAATTATAATATAAAGTACTATTTAATTAGAAGCGTAGAAAGTACATGGAATAAATTCTAGATAATTAAATTCTCTATAATTAATTTTCATGAAAAATGTCAATTACACGTGTTTGATTAGCTTAATTTTTTATTTAGAAATAACTGTTGCTTTTCATCTTTTGGTGTTCGATAGATATTATTTTCCATAGAAATAACCTTTTTTACTAAATTTTATTATTTAATAGTTATTATTTTTTATAAAAATTATCAAGTTTTATATATAAATTGTACTTTTTTCCATGCATTTTTTATTTGCCAAAACTAGCAATCTCTAATTTTGAGCTAAATATATGTTAATATTTGTGAAGAAATTAAACCACGATAAATACAAAAAAGATAACTAATGTAAAACTTTTATCCTGCATGACTTTTTTTGTGGACAATGATGATATGATGAGAACGTTTGAGAAGAATTATGAAGATGGGGTAGATAAAGTGAGGTTTTCTGACGATTATAGTCTCGTCAAACGGCTTACTACTCATGATTTAATGAATAATATTGAGGCTAGCAACTATCCTAGTGATACACTTAATATGTAAAAGCTTATACTAAAATAGAAATTGTAAGAAATTCAGTGGGTGGTTTGTACATGAATATGAAGATAAAACAAAGTATAAACTTCAATAACGATCTATAATTAGAAAATTTGAAATTATTCTTATATTCGTTAATATTGGCAAGAAATGTCATGTTATATAAGATCCCCAAAAAAAGAAAAAATAAAATAAGAAATTCTCAATTCACTGGCGTGTTTTCAATTTTTTATATTTTATAAGTTAAGAAATAATCCAATATTTAAGAAATATGGAATTTCGATTTTTTGAAAAACCAAATTACCTAGATCCCCTCAAAGAAAACATTTTCCTTGTTTCTCTAGAAATACAGTCAAAGAACTAAAAGTGGGAAAATAATTTCCACGGCCAAAAAACAAATCAAACAATATAAAAATAGAAATTTAAGTGAAATATGAGCATTTTTCATAGAAAATTATAGCAACCAAGAAAAATGTTAGTCTTACTTTGCAATGTACATTTCTAGAAAGGGAAGGTCGTATTGTCAGTTGATTTGGAATGAGAAAAATGTTAAAAAAGTAAAGCCGACCTTTCGAGAGGGGTACTTTGAAACGACGAGACTTTAATTGCATTGATGAAATGGTTATTTCTAAGAATTGACTAATGTTCTTTTATTATATAATAATAACTCAAAAATTTTCAAAAACACCCCAAAAGTGAAAAAAACTTATCACTTATGTGGTGTATATAGATGCATAATATTTTTAAATGAAAGCTATGTGTGTTTTAAATTTACGTGGCATATGTCTATACGTGCCACAAGAGTGGAAAATTTTTATACAAAATTTTCAGAAAATTCTTGAAAATGGTTTTATTATATTAATCCAGCCATTTACCTGAACGCAACTATTTACGTGCATGGGAGAATTATGTTTTCCCCCTACCAATTGAAAAATGGATATACATATACATATATATATATATATATATAGTCATTGATTTTGAATAAGCAAATTGTGTTTAAAAAAAAAAAAAAGATGAATTTTCAATAACATGGACAATTTCTAAAGAGTCAGGCTAAAATTGTTGGGAATTTAACCAATTTTCATAAACCCGTGTGATTAAAATAGGAAATTAATATATCAAACAATAATATATGTGCGGAAACGTAAATAACACAAAGAATTATTTAATGTCGTAAAACCCTCCAATGAGAAGGGAAAATTGACGGGGCAAACCGACAACTCCACTATCGCCAAATAATAATGGGAATAAAATATTTATCCTCTCAACATTATCATCATAAATCAAGAGGTAACCACACACTACCACAATCACGCAACACTGTCAAGAATAATATTCTTGGCACCACAAATAACTCATTTAATAATAGATGGAACCCAATAATCAACAACAACAAGAGATGAGGAAAAATATCACCTAACTCTGTTTCAAGAATTAACTTGGAGAAACCACATCTTGAAGAACACGAATACCGAATAAAAATCGAAATTCCTCCGCTACAAAGTTGACGTCAAAAATGGTGAATTATACTTCCAATTGTCTCTTCGATTTCCGTGCCTTTTTTGTCTCTGGTTTTGTGTCTTTTGTATTCTGCCTTCACGGGCGCCTTTTTTTTTTTGTTTTTTTGTTTTCTCTGCCGCGTCGTCTGCCTTTTTTTCGGTTTACGTGTATCTCTCTTTTCCTTCTGTGTTCCGCCAATATCCCTGTACTTTGTTTCAACATATATATATATATATATATATTTTGAATAAAACTAAATCTTACTAGGTTTAGGATTTTATGTCCTTCAAGACTTTTAATTTTATTCAGTCAAATTATATAATTCATCCTTCAACTTTTGTCTTACTTTTAAATTGAGTATCTAACATGGGCCGGACCCGCCCAACAAAAATTACCCCATTAATATTTGCAATTTTGCAAGCTGAAGAGAAGAGTTGGTTCCGCCTGCAATTGACCTTTCTGAAAAATAGACAGGTGGGAGTGATTATATTCAACTAATTGTAATTTTGCATAAATTATGTTTCTTTTCATTAGTTTCCTAACAAAATTCCTCTAATAAAATTGTCTTGTTTATTATTTCTAGAAAATATTACCATTCAAAAATCCACTTTCAAGTTAGGGAACCTTTGCCCCATGGCAATGCTGAAACCCTAAGATCCTAGATACATCAATTCCTAGCAACCGTGTGTTGTTTGGGGGGGGGGGTTCAATATTATGTTGGTTTGGCGTGGGGATTATTTTGGATGGAATTCTATACACATTATGTTTATACTACTACGTTGACGGATTGTTTGTATTTGTACTTCCAAAAAGAAAAAAAAAAGAAGAAAAGAAAGAAAATAAATCCACTATCTACAACCCATGTTTTGCAAAGCTCATTGCGATTAGCTTAAGCTTGAAGCATGACTCAACTAGTTAGTATGCTTTATCTTTAGGTAAAATGATACTTAATACTTTTGCATCGGAATATGTTATATTTTATTAATTTAAGTAAAATAATATGTTTCATTTTTATTTGTTATAAGGGATAAACTCACATTCAATACTGGTAATATTCGAGAACCTATTGAAAGTTTTGCCATAAAACTTGCGAGACACATGTCATTCTTTCATACACATCACATGAGATAACTCATATGTGGGTCTCAGAAACCACATGTGGTGGCATGGGTAACAAAATCTCATTGGGATTCTTGAACATTATAATATCGAATACAATTTTAAAACAAATAATCAAGGTGTTGTTTGGACAATTCCTCATAGTGTGTTTACCCTTGATGTGTTTGGACGATTCCTCACGGTGCGTTAACCTTTTAAGATGGAGCCCAAACATTTACATATCAACTTTTTTCTTTTACCTAATTTCTTAATTATTAGGTTTGAAGAGCTTTCTTGATTTCCTGCCCACAAAAAAAGAAAAAAAAAAAAGGAAAATTGGTTGGCATTTAAATAGACAACTGAATCTACAAGACACACAGAAAAATTAGGATGACTCCACGTAACATTCATTCTTTCTGTTGTCTTTCAATCATTGTCGCAGTCTTTTGTCAAAGTCCAAAAAATAAAGGTTGCTTGTAAGAGGTTTCTCTAAGGAACATGTAGAGCTTGATCAAGTTCCATAAAAAATTTCTACTTGTAAGAGGAGCTGTGTTTTAAGAAAGGGTAATTGGCGTAAAAGGTCCATATCTTTGGACACTCTTGTACAGTTAGTCACTATCTTTGAATTCTTTGCACTTTTATCCCTATCTTAATTTTTTCTTAGCAAAATTCATCCTTAGTGCTAAATTAGTCTCTTATTAAAAGGGTATTTTTGTCACTTACACCTTAAGATTTAAAAAGGTGTAGAGAAGGTCCCAATATAAATATAATTGATCAAACAAAGATTTAAAATTTATTGTTTTTTAATTGAACAAAAATTTAAAGTGAAAAAGTATTTGAAAAATAAAAATAAGAGGGGGAAAAAGGAAAAAAAAAACTAAACTTTATTTGTTTTTTCGATCTCACCAGTAATTTCCATCAATCATTTTTTGCATCAAATCACAACCACTACCGATCGCTTTATTTATACTCTACCTCAAAAAAATGTTTAATTTTTATTTTTCAATAATACCAATTATTTTGGAACCTTTACTTGCAATTGCTTTTAATATTAATGTATAAGTGGACATAAATGCCCTTCTAATAAGGGATTAATTTAGTACTAGGGATAAATTTTTTTAAGAAAACTTGAAGGTAAAGGTGAAATTGCCAAGAATTTGAAGGTGGAGATCAATTGCATAAGAGTATTCAAAAGTAGCGACCTTTTGCGCTAATTACCCTTTCAAGAAAATTACCCATGTCGAATCGTCCCATCACATAATTTCAAAACAGAACGAATGTTATATATATTATTATCGCTGATCAACCGAGTTTAGGCGACAATAGTGACCATAACCTTATACGAATATATGAATATTCAATTTTTTATTTTTTATTTGATTATACCTTCTTTTCACATCAAATATGCTAAACAAAAGTTTCATGTGTAAAGAAAAAATTTTGATACTCTAGGAGCAATAAACTTCGTACTCCTAGCCAATTAAGAATAGTGAATTTAAGGCCTCAATTTGTTATTTAATTTGAGCCTCACATGTGAATTCTTAATTAGTCAGGAATACCCAACTTTCAGTACTGCTAGAGTATTAGAATTTTTTCCCATATGAACTAAGCCATCCTAATATTGTCTACGAATTTCATTATTATTATTATTATTTTTGTAAATAAATATTATTAGTACTGCTAATAATATTATTTTTGTAATATTATTATTATTTTTGTAAATAAATATGAACTAAGCCATCCTAATATTATTAGTACTGCTAGACTAATTTAAATAGTAGTATCATTATTATTATTATTATTATTATTTTTGTAAATAAATATATTTCTCGAATTCAATGGTAATTTATTTTATTTTATCATTTTTTCTTGAATATACGAATTTCAATATACGAATTTCAAAGTTTAGTTTCATACAATAACTAACGTAAATAAAATAATACAAAATCCAATAAAAAAGTATGGTTCGAATTTATTAAAGTGGCTAGAAGCTCAAATTTCAAGACAGAAAACTCAGAGTCGAACCACACATATCCATCTCTTAATTTTCAATTCCCACCTCGCATCTCCTTCTTGTATAGAAACAAATAACAATAGTACAATAAAAAGGCACTCTTTTTTATTTCTTTATTTTTTATTAATTAATTATATTATTAGAAAATAATTTTTTTTAAGTAGAAAAGAGGTTTTTAAGAACCATTCAATCAGTCTTTCTATAGAGAAGAGTACTCTCCCCTTGACCTCATTTTAAAAACCATTCAATCAGTCATTCTAGAGAGAGTATTCCTCTACATAACCCCTTATTATTAGGGAATCAGGGAGTGAGGCCCCCTGTTCCTCAATAATAGGGCTACGTAGGGTATTACTCTACCTTAGAAAATCACACCATTCAATGTTTGACTTGCAATTGCCAAACCTACTTTGTTTTCCCCAAAATATTATTTATAATAACGGGTCGCCTGTTATTAATGTTCTTATCCAGACAAATGATTTTGGGTATGTTACTGTCGTCCCTAGTGCCATGGTATTGAATTGACTACTTTCGAACTTATCACGTTTTGTCTCTAGTTTTCAATTGACTACAAAGTTCTCTGATTACTTTTGTATCTCTGATTACTTTTGTATTCTTTCTTACATTTGGTGTTGCATTCATGAACCTACATAAAATAGAATGTGTCATAACGATACTTTGAGAATTTGAAGTACATGTTGGTTAAAAATATGTTATTATCACAGCGTTTGAATTTGAAATACCGAAACAATTGTTATGCTCATAAGTTATTCAACCAATTAATAAGCATATATTAAGTTGGATCAACGTATTTGTTGGTATCAGTTAAACAAAAAAGATCTCTTTTCAACATGTTGGTGTGTTATTCTACCTATCTATTACATATTATATTTACATGGACCTAATAAAAAGAAAAATCACATGTTCCTCGTACTGCATATCCTTCCCTTATTTGTATACTTCAATCTATAGGTAGGATAATAACATACCAATATGATGATAGGAGAGCAGAGTTGATCAGTTAAAGAAATAAAGAATCAATAGTGATACTAAAAGTGAGAGACCCGCTGTAACTAAACTTATAAGAGCCACTGCAAAATAGTAACATTCATTGAAAAAAAAGAAAAAGAAAAAGAAAAATCCAACCATCAATTCTAAAACAGTGTGACCCATCCCCGAAAGCGACATCTTATCTTATATATATTAAAGTATGACAGTCGCTATATGCAATTTTTTCTGTCAAAATCATTTTCCTACTTTTATATACTTCTTTTATTTTATTTTATAATAATAATAGTAATCCATACAGTGACGTTATTCATTAGTTTCATTTTTGCAATTATTTTATTTTATGATTATATAAAAAAATTTATAAATATTTTTTATTTTAAACATAATATGCTATTTGTTATCTATTAGTACTTAATATATCTATTCTATTAGTTTTTAGGTGATCTTTAAAGATTTAATATTTCTTTTAAAATTTTAACAGTTAACACACAAATTTCAAGTCTTGGGTTATTTGAACTTTTTTCTCATTTCGATTAAATGCCTACTCATGGGATTAAGAGTATAAAAATAAACTAAAAGTGAATCAACTTTAAAAATTTTACTTTAATTCAATATGATATACTACACGTCGTACCACTTATGACTACATGTTTAGTATATTACTTAATTTATTATTTATTTTTCTATGAACCTATATATTGGTAAAAATTTAAGTTGGGGTTTTAATTCTATTTAGAGCGAAAAGTAGTTAAAAATCATGTTAGAGATAAATCATATAAAATCGATCATTTGTTGTAATATTGCCTCCATTGAGTCTTTTGTAATAGGAAGGTGCATACTTGATACTTTTAGATTTTTTTAGAATAGATTTAGTAAATAGTAGTTTTTTTTGTATAATGTATGATACTTTATGAGGAAATGCAAAAAATAATTTTTTAGAGGTATGTGTTGAAGAATGAATGTGGAAAAAAATTTATTTTAACAAATGAATATCACTCGAACCCTAAACGTGTTCTTGAATTTCTTGTATGGATGTTTATTGAATAAGGATGTGGGCATAAGGTTATTTTAGAGTTATATAAATTTCATATACTCTATTTACTATAGTTTTTTGGTTTTCATACTCAACGTAAAAATAATTTTGTATTAAAAAGTTTCCTCATTCATAAACTTTGTGCCAAGTTTATTTTTTTTATTTTTTATTTTTTAAACTTTTTTTTGGACATTACAAGGAGAGTGTAGGAGAAGGGAATCGAACCCTTGACCAAGAGTGTAAACAATTAACAGGGATGCCACTAGACTATAAAGGTCTTGGCATAGGCTTTGTGCCAAGTGAAAAGATTGTACGTTTTAATTTAATTATATTTATGTATATTAGTGATATCTGTATATAAAGGAGTAGTACACAATAAAATTGTGATTATTTTAGTGTTTCAAATTACCATGAATTTTTTTGACTAATGATTCTATTCCGTGTAATACACGGGTATATAACCAGTATAGATGACGACACAACTTGCAAAAGGTTTGTATCAAGCAATAATAAATTTTCGATCACGATCCGCACTAACAAAACTTTATTTTTGTAATCATTGATTATTAAAATACTAAACAACAACTAAATCAGTATGAATTTTTTTACTTCAAAAAAAAAAAAATGAATTTTTGTTTTAAAAAAACACAATAAGAATTTTTTCGATTAAAAAAAATAATATGAATTTTTAATTTTTTATATTATTTGTTTTTATATAGTGCCCCCATTAATTCATTTCCAGGATATGGACATGGAGGGGTCCATTTCACATTCGATAATTTGAACTTCTGCTGCAATATTTCAGACTTGAATTTCTGAACAGTAGTGTGATAAAAGTGTTTATTTTTTTTTTCTATGTTCACATGCTAAGAGAGGCTTGTTTGGCACAATATACTTTTAAATCCGGCCACATCGGTTGGCTAAAAATATCTCCTTTCTATCTTGGAGAGGAGAGGTATACATTTTATTTTACTTTTTTTTGAGGAAATTTATACATTTTTTTGGTTAAATAATTAAAACATAAGTTTATATAAAATTGTTGCTTTTTGTTTTGTTAATTTTTGAATTTTTGTTTGTCAACCAAGTAGATTGTGTTAGTATTCTTGGCATAATTATACTTCAAAATTTTTTTCAACTATCATTGAACTTTTTGAAAATTATCACTAGGTATGTTTAACAAGTTGCTCGGCTCGGAGGCCCACAAAAAGCTCAAGCCAAGCCAGCTCGCTGCTCGTAGAACATGAGCCATGGTTCGAGTCGAGCCCCAAAATTGAGGCACAACCGTATGGCTTAGAAGGTCCGTACTGGCCGGCTTGTGAGTACGGCCCATACTGAAGAGGAAAGCTCGACCCATCCAACGAACTTTATAGCCGGACATGTGACCCAGGACAGCCGAGACCAATGAAGTGCATTAGCTGGAACTAGCGAGGTCTTCGCAATCCTTGTGTAGTACTTGTTTTGTAAGAGCTTATTAAGTCTTGTTAGTTGGATGTAATTTTTATATCTGAAACTTTAATTTGTGCCAATAAAATTAATGATATCAGAATAAAAATTAAATATGATTGTGCTTTTGTTGGATAGAGTAGGTAGAGGTGGCGCGTTAGCTGTTTTGTGGAAGAACAAAAAAATGTAATATCATTGGGTCTTCAAAAAATCCCAGGACTTCAAAATTCTTGATGATGAAAGAGATCATTAGAGATTTACAGGCTTTTCTGGTTTCCCGGAGAGATTGTGTAGAAGTGAATCATGGAACTTCCTTCGCGGTCTTCACAGTTCATCAACTTTGGTTTGGTGCTGCATAGGTGACTACGAACAATGATATGTTGAACCCTGAGGACAAAAAGGGAGGGCATTCCAATTTATTTTCTTAGAGATTTTAGTGAGGTGGCCTTAGACTACTCTTTCGTGATCCTCCAATGCAAGGGTGTCCTTTTTCGAAGGAAAAGGAAAGGGGACGAGAAATTTGGAGGGAAGAGAGTTATGATAGCGCACTTGTTTCACATTCATTGTTGCAGATTTTCAAAGACGCCAAGCTCATCAATCTAGTTGCATCGATGTCTGGTCACTGATCACCTATTCTAGTCAATATAGGGGAAAAAAGGCGCAGATTGACCAAGAACACGTATTTGCTTTGAGAATGACAGGATAAAAGAGTAGGGCTTCGATGAGTTTTTAAGGATTATGTTGAAAGCTAATCAAAGTAGTGAACTGATGAAAAGACTTGATGTTAGGTTGTTGATACCGAATAAACCTCGGCAATTTGATAATGGACCCGAACGAACAGAAGCCATAAAATTCAGAGGCTTCAAAGGCCCAAGAATGAATTATAGCCCAACACCACAGTTGGGTAGTCCATTTTGTACCAGTTACAGGTTAACATCCAATTATGGGTGGTTGCTTAATGGTTTAAATTTGCATAACCTCACTTTTGGATCACCTTCTAAGACTGGGTATATTAAGTTATCCTATTATTTTATATTATGAAAGGGGATTGGGGATTGAGGTAAAAGGGCAGGAGTGTTTTACCTTTCAAATTTGACTTTGTGACCAAAACTTCAAACGTCTATTAAAACTTCTTCATGGAGTTCTTTTTCTTTTTCTTTTTCTCACTTAATTACTGTCTTTCGTGGGTAATTTCTCCCATTTTTTTCTTCTTCTACCTTTGTGGTTGGTTTAATTTCTTGGTGAAATTGGAGAAGACAAACTAGTGTGTTCTTGAAAGGGATAGATTAAATGTGTTAGTTTGGTGATCGATTCCTTTGTGAGAGTTGGGTAAATGGTCTGAGCCCTGGTCTACATTGACTCCATCTCGGATGATCGGAGTGACTAGGAGTAGAAAGGGATTTTCAACTTTTCTTTTGTTCTTCTCAGCTGTGCCATTTTTTTTTTTTTACCATTTCAATTTCTTGTAATAAGAATTCATATCTTTGTAATACTTTGTTAATGTTTGTGAGGAATAAAACATAACACTTGATCTCTGCTTGAAGGAGTTAGCGAGTTAGGGGGAACACATCCACAACACAGTTTCATTTAAAGCTCAATAAACTAAAAGCTGATATTGAAGCATTGTGTCTGAGTTATTGAACTTAAAAGTGGGCTGAAATGGACAATATTCTCTTCAAGATGAGGCCTGCTCAGAGAGCAACAAGTTGGTGTTCTCTTCAATATTCGTTATATCAATTGATAACCAAAAAAATACCATTTCGCAGATTAAAAGATGAAGTTGGTGTTTTGGCATGAAGGTTGGGATAGCTTGGCGTCTATTGTGAGGAGTTATTTTGAGGATTTGTTTAATGAAGAAGAAGGAATGCCATATGATGTTCTCAATTTGTGTAAAACGCAGAATTTCAGACAGCGATAACACTATGCTTTTGTTGTCGTTCTCCTCTCATGAGTTCAAAGAAGCAATATTTCATATGCATCCCAATAAGTCTCTAGGTTCAGACAGTCTTAATGCAGCTTTTTAACGACAATTTTGGCCTCATATAAGTGATGAAATTGCCTATGCTTTTGCATACAGTGACTGAATTGTAAGAAATTTCCTACTTCCTGAAGCTTTAATTCCTAAATGCGTAGCACCATCCTCCATAAAACATCTTCATCCTATCTTACTTTGCAATGTCTTGTATAAAATTATTGCAAAGGTTTTGGTCAACAAATTAAGGAGATTATTGCCAGCAATTATTTTGAAGATCCAGTCCGTTTTTATCCCACGTCGTGTTATTTCTGACAACGTATTCGTAGCTTTTGAACTTATCCACCACATGAAGAGGAAGAACCGAGGAAAATAGGTGAAGTGGTTGCAGAAGTTGATATTAACAAAGCCTACGATCGGGTTAGTTGGGAGTTTAAAGCAAGATAATGTCTAGAATAGGTTTCGCTAGTGCATGGATTGATCTTATCACGCTTTCTGTTACTGTTGTCGGTTATTTTATTACGGTGAATGGTAAAGAAGTTGGACAATCCATCATAGGTGAGGTCGCTATCATCGTATCTCTTTATGATATTTGCAGAGGGCCTTTCAGCACTAATTCGAAAGGCAAAAGGAAGAGGGATATTCATGGTTGTAAAGTTTCTCATGGAGTGCGGAGTATTTCTCACCTCCTCTTCATCGATGACAATTTCTTCTTCTTTAGAACTATGAAAGATGAGATCTAGACGATGAAAAACATTATAAGTCACCTTCTACATATATAGTAAGCAAATTTGAAGAAGTTTGGTATACTCTTTCTATAGGAGCTCCAATGTACTGGACTTGCGACAAAGAATAGCATCAATTCTTGAAGTTGAAACACCTCTGAACGTAGGAAGGTAGATCGGCTGCTGTCTTTGGTTGAGGAGAAGAATGAGGGGTTCAACATTTTGTGGGACATACTTTGGAATAGAATGAAAGGACAGAGGGAAAATTTGTTATCTAAAGCAGGCAGAACTATACTAATCAAAATAGTTCATGTAATTCCTACATATTGCATGGATACCTTAATGTTGAGATTACTAAGCCTATAATGCAAGATTTTGCATATACATAGACCCAATAATCTCCTAAGTGATGAAAAACAACTCAAAGCTTGCTCCAACTCTTTCTCTTTGTATGGTGTTTATTGAGCTTAGATATAGGACCACACATGAAGCACCGGAATCATAGCACTGTCTCCTTGGGGAATGGCAACCGGAGGGCTCACCGGAGTTGCAAGAATCTCACCGGAAATCGTCCCAACTCACTGCCTCTCTCCCTCTCTTTTTACTTATAAGCCAAAACCCCAAGAAACCAATGACACTACATTGTCTTTAAAATGGGCAAAAGAAGTAACGGTAATGTCTAATTGGGCCTAAGCATCCAAATGAGCGCAATAGTAGATTTAAGCGAGCCACACTCACAAATCTTCACCTTAGACCACTTCAATTTATTGCCGGATTCTCCGATTACAGGTGCTTACCAAAAGGTACAAGTGTGATCCTAATAAATCATTATCACTCTCTCCAGCCAAGTATCTGCAAGACAATTAACCAATATCAATTCCAAAAATTGATAAACACTTGTTACACTTACCAACTACAGGTATATTTGCTCCAACACCTGCAGGATTATCATCAGTTGCAATACTGGAGAATGGTGACAATCCCACTTTAGACCCCATGACGAGTGACTTAAAAGAAGATACCGATCTAACAAAAGTCACTCACACACAAATGCAACCTAAACGAATCTAACACTGAAATTACTTTCCAATATGATGCAAATCACATCACATTCATGCACACGTCAATATTTACCAATACTAATTTTCCGATATGAAAGACAAGTACACAATGTGTCAATATAAGACTGCTCAAGAAATTTAATTAAACAATAAAGTCACAATGTCATGGCAAATAAGGGAGCAATGAATTCACATAACCACATAATCCAAGCATCAAAGGTAATTAACAACATAAAATATGCTCCTAAATTGAAGTTTAGTGTGATATTACCCAACACCGTTGAACAACGGTGTTTTGTGATATTCGGTACTTGATAAATCAATTAATCCAGAGAATATATGTTCTGAAACGGTGCACCACAAGTCACTGCCAGAAAATCTCGTCAGAAACTGCCTTCAGCTCACTGTATGGACTCCTGCAACTTTAACCGTTGGCCGGAAAATTACACCACCACCAAAATGTCCCTCTTGATGTTAGGAAAAAGCTGCCTTCAAACACTGTCACCGAAAACCACCGGACGCACCTGGACGCGCGGTCACGAGAGCTGCACATGAGTTTCACGCGCTGTCGCCGGAGGCTACCAAAAAAATACGGCCCACCAGTGGATGCGTCTCGTCGCGGTGAGTCTGGGTCTAGTCTCAGATCTTTTCTCCAACCGATGTCTGGTTTGGCCAGAATCGCCCTTTAAAGTTTCAATCTTTTGAAATTTTTCAAAAAGCTGAACTGCTGGTTTCTTCGATTTCAGTCGAAATTTTTCAAGTTTTTTCCACCACTATGATCCTCATACCATAGCCCTGAGCCTATAATACAAGATTTTGCATATACATAGACCCAAGAATCTCCTAAGTGATGAAAAACAACTCAAAGCTTGCTTCAACTCTTTCTCTTTGTATGGTGTTTATTGAGCTTAGATATAGGACCACACATGAAGCACCGGAATCATGGCACCGTCTCCTTGGGGAATGACAACTAGAGGGCTCAGTGGAGTTGCAAGAATCTCGCCGGAAATCGTCCCAACTCAATGTCTCTCTCCTTCTCTTTTTACTAGTAAGCTAAAACCCCAGGAAACCAAGGACACTACATTGTCCTTAAAATGGGCAAAGGAAGTAACGATAATATCCAACTGGGCCTAAACTTCCAAATGAGCCCAATAGTGGATTTAAGTGAGCCACACTCACACTTTCTTAACCCTATATATCATTATGTGAAAAGCAACAACGAATGATGAATTCCTTCTAGTGGGCTAAAAATTAACTGACGGAAACAGGGAAAAAGTCCAGTACTCGAGGAGTACCTGACCAATCAAGAATCTGCATGTAAATTTAAAAGGCCCAAATTTGGGCCCTGAATCTCTGCATGTGAACCACTGATTGGTCTCGGCACTCCTGGAGTATTGGACGTTTTTCCTGGAAACAGGGGCACTAATTGGTATAGGTGCATCCATCCACGTGCTAGAAAGGAATTTGGAGACACGAGATTTGACGATCTACATCTTTTAATCTGGAGAAGCTTCGAAAACTAGGGTGGAATCTTATCTCCAATCCTAGCACTTTGATTATTATTAGCGTTCTCAAAGTCAAAATATTTCCCGAGAGGGAATTTTTTAGCTTCCCAGTTGGGATACAACCCAAGCTACACACCCAAGCTACACATGGAACAGCATTTGGAGTTCGCGGGTGGTGCTAGAAAAAAGAGTGTAGATGGGGAGCTGGCAATGGAGGAAATATCAATGTTTGGAAAGACCCATGGCTTAAAGGAGGCAATGACATTAGTTTAGAAATACTAGAAGACCCTGAGCTTGATTCCTTTAAGTATTGCATCTCCACCAGATCAAAGAGTGTCGCATTTTAGTAAGCATAGAGGATACTTAGTGAAATCCAGATACAGCGTTTCCATGGAGGTTCAAGAAGATTGATAGCCTGAGAGGGTTTGAGGAGTGGTAGATTTTGGGCAGGTCAAAGCCAAAATTCTCGCCAGGTTACTCATCAAGGTTTGTTATTACTTTATGAATGGAAGGAAGCCAACAAGAATGATATAGCGAGAGGGCTTGCAAATAGCAAACTCTTAATTTGAATAGCTAGCAGAAACCACCACTTGGGATTGTGAAGTATAACATAGATGTTTGCTGAAGAAGAGAGTATTGGAGCAGGAATATGAGGTTTTCGTGGACACAAAGTATAAGCTATTGGAATGAGGAGTGGATCCACTGGCTGCGAACATTGAACATCCCCAATGCCATCAGTGTCTGTTAGAGAAAATAATTCAGAATGGTGCAAATTATATTCCGTAAATAAGTCTGCTTGCAAACTTACTCAAACTGAAGTAGGATAGAAAACGCTAAGGCTAGAGTTTGACTCTGACATTAAGATGATTTTGTCCCGTTTAGGTGCTTACGGTTGACCCGCAATCGTCTCCCTAGATACGACGGTGAGCGTCATGCGGTAGATCAAGCGCTTCAAACCACAAGACATGATGAATCGGAAAATGTTTCAAATTCTCTTTATGAATTTTGAAAAAGAAAAGTTGAATGCAATACGAATGCAAAATACATAAATGTGGGGGGTCTTTAAGTAATATGCCAAAATGTGCCAATCAATAGACACAATTATTAGACATAGTTGGTTCTGATCCTAATAGACACCATTCCAATGGACGGGATTTAAACATTATTTTCCAAATGGTCATCTTTAAGAACCTTCAGAATTCGGATGAAATAAATTTATTAAACAATAATTAATTTACACAACACACAACAAAATAATAATAAGTTGAACTAGAATAATTAATTAATCAACTAATTAATTAATCTCCCCATCATGAGTTAATAATAGATCATCTTGCCTATTAATTTCCGCGTGGGATGTGAAATTCCTCTTTTAATATCCGACTTACTTAGTTTCAAGGTGTCACTTTTAGACTTTAATTTCTTATTCACTTAGAAATAATTCAACGAGACCAAATGTACCATGAGCTACTCATACATAACAAGTACCGAGACCCACGAATGTTTGGTCAAAATAACGACTATAAGACCATTTCCAACAAGACCGGATGCGAAAATAATGGTTGAGTGGATGGCTCGTGCAAAGAACGAAATGAATTTGGTTTACTCATTAGTGATCGCAAGATGTTGCTAAACCGTAATAACACCTTTGCAGTGCATTCACTCGACGACATGCCAATTCTATTGCGCATGAAATGGCTAGGAGAACTCATTCCTATTCTAATCCTTCTATCTCGAGCAGTGTACCTCAATGGAAAGTTGAAGTGTTATCATATGTATGTATAGAGTAATGTTATTTAGTACTACTGGTGCTTGGTACCATATCAAGATGTCATTAAATGATAAGTTGAATTGAATGGGTCCTTTATTCATTTATTTAATTTTACTTATCATTTCATGTTACATTAGTTGCCACCTAAATTGGTGCCAAGTATTACTCGTGCTACTGAGCATTATTCATGTGGATATAGAGGCTGTTGAAAAGAAGTGATAAGAAAAGACTACCACCATTTTAAGAAAAAAATTGATAATCTATAAAATGATATTTTGACAAATTTTAGGGTTTACATTAAAATATTATTATTATGGTCAATTAATGCATCTCCAATAGGATGTGGATTGTAGATGTTAATTGTGGGGGAGAAATTGAGAGAATATTATTTTAGTTAAAAGGGTATGGAAAGAAGTGTAAGAAAAAAAGAATAGGAAAAGTGAAAAATGGGAGAGAGATAGAAACAAAAAAAAAAAAAATATATATATATATAATAAGAAAAAAGTGGCTTTTTTTCGATCTTTTTTTGGCTCTCTAAGGTTTATGACTCTATAAGGTTTCTAGCTCTATAAGATTTTTGATGACATCATTTAATTTTTTAAATTTTATTTTTATCTTTTTTTGGAGATTGTTATATTAATTTTTTAAATAATATTCACTTTTTCTTTTATAAACCCATATCCGATCCCCAATTTAGGGTGGTTTTTTTAGTCAAATATTTTGAATTAAGGATCTGTCATTTATCAAATTGAACATGAAATTAATTGAGAGTTCTATTTCAAAAAAACACATAGTAATTTTTATGATACGAAAACCCAAGTATAGCACGTCTCTAAACTAATAAATTTCTAAAAATCTGTAACATTAATTGTAAATTTCAATTTTTAATAATTTTTTAAGAAATTTTTATATGGTTATTGTAGTGCAATAATCAATTGATTTTTCTAAAAATTATAATACTCTAATTTGTCGATTCTATAATTAAATTGGAACTTTTTGATAATTTAAGTCTTACCGTAATTAGAGTTGGATTATTTATTTGAGAGATGGACCGAATATTGATACGATTGCACTGCAATAGTTGTTCAACAATTTTTATTGCACATTTTATTTTTACTGAATCACCTCAATTAATTAACTGGTGTTGTAATTCAAACAAGTGCTACGACAGTTATGTTTCTCATATCGGGAGGTCCTGGATTGAAACACACCCGTTTCTCCCCCCTTATACCCACTGTATCCAAAAAAAAGAAGAATTAACTGGTATAAAAAATGTTACTGATAAATAAATTCAAATATAATAGAATGGTTTTAAAAATTTATATTTCATAATATTAATATGACTCAACTGGTTGTATTAATAATTTATATTAAATTTTTGTATAAAAATTCATTGAAATTTATTATTATTAGAGTAATTATAGGGAAAAATATTTATTTGATATGAATAACTGATATTAGTTCCCCTCCGGCCCCCTATACGTACTGTATGAAAAAAAGAAATTAATTGGTATAAAAAATATTACCGACAAATAAATAAATCTAAATATGATAGAATAATTATAAAAACTTATATCTCATAATGTTAACATATGACTCAACTGACTATATTAATAATTTATTAAATTTTTATAAAAAAAATTATTGACATTTGTTGTTAGAGTAATTCTAAGTAGACATGTTTATCTGATATAAATAACTGATATTTATTAGTTGGCAAACGTAAATTGGTTCTTTATATACAAGTGGTGAATTTGAATGCTCACGGTCATCAAATACATGGTTGACAGCTAAACATGTCACTTTTTCATGCCAGACAAATATGTCTTCTTAAAATTACTATTGTTATTATTACTTTTAGATCCCGTGTAATGCACGAGTGATAATTCTAGTGATGATAATAATAATAATAATAGTATCAGTGGTGGTGGCGTGGTGGAAGATTGGAGATGGACGTGAGAAGGATTTTAGACCAATCTCTCTTTGTAATGTTCTGTACAAAATCTTAGCAAAGTTGTTAGCTAGTAGGCTTAAGACTATTTAGAGCATCTTCAATGCGTCAAGTCTTGCTTCAAGGTCCTAGAGGAGAGAGAAAGACACTACAAATTTTCATGGCCCCGTGTTTTTTAATTTTTCTTTTAGTTCTTTTTTTCTTTTAATTCAACCAAAGTACACACGATGATGACTTATGCCAAATAAAAAAACATGTCAAATATAGACAAGCAATTTAACTAAGTAGTTCTTGTAGCAATGCTCCATTCCAAATAACAGACAACACAAGATAAAAGATATTCAATCACACCTACCGACAAGATAATAATCCCAAGTTTTTTCAAATTTTAAAGGAAATTTTTTTTTTTGACTTTCCCAAAATTTTTTTAAGATTTATTTTCTATCAATAAAATCACAATAAAAACCCGATTCTAAGGAGAAATAAAGAACAAAATTTAAGAGCCCGCCAAACTCCCCCAAACTTAATGTATATTGTCCTCAACGTATCAAATATAAATGAACAATAAAGGGTTGAGATACTCCCTGCGTTATACGCGATGAATTCTAGAAAAAAAGTTAGGACTCGTTGCACTTTTCCCTCTTACCTTGGAATCCTTCAACTTCCTCTAGTGTGTAGATTTCTTCTCAATTGGTGTTGTACATATGTGAGAAGTAAAACACATATAAGTGTAATAGGTAAAATTAGTGATAATATAAACGTTGAGTATAAAGTGGTGTGCACTCCCAACATATACTCAATTTATAATTAAAAACCACGATTGAATTAAATCACCACTTGAGCCCAAACATGCCTCTTTACAAGTCAAGAAGGCTAATAAGCGCTTCATGCTCAGGATATGATGAAAATTCAATCCACACACCGTACTCTTACAAAAGATGCAAAAAAATGAAAATTTATACACAAACCGACCAAACAAATTCGACCAAAGAAAACATTGTGGAATTCTTGAAGTTTTCTTGAGTGATCGTTTGGCATATGAAAGTACTAATATTTGTCTATCTCTCTGTAACATTTCAAGTCAATTCAAGTTTATTTGGGCTAGATGATGATGGGCCATAGTTAGCAGCTAAAACTGCTATAGCTTGATTCAAGCTCGGGTAACGTGACAAAATTTTAAACTTTTCCCAAACTATCTTTTGTAACAAGAAAATACACATGTTGTTCTAGCTCTCCACAAATTTTCAAGTCAAATGAAGGTTGTTTGAGCTAGATGATTGGTGGTTGAATTTGGCTACAGTCAGGGAGGCAGATGGTAGGCCACGACTAACTGCGGTTTGCAAACGCGGTTCACCGTGGGCTACAACAAGTACCAAGCCTTGGCTAGACGCGGTTTGGATGCCGCGGTCTGGCACGGTTCGGTCCTTTTTCTTTTTCTTTTTTTTTTTTCATTTTTCTTTGTTTTCCCCCTCCTTTTGATATAGACAACCCATGTCTTAGACGAATGCAATGAAAATTATGGGTCTCTATGTTAGACTAAAAAACTATGCTGGAAATTACGAATGATATAACAAAAATTAATCAATGTAAAATTAGAAATTAAATGTTCTTAAAACTAATGCAATCCTAGAATCTAAATGCAATACAAAAATTAAAATCAAAGAAAAGAAAAAATGGGTAGAGAATGGGTTGCCTCCCATTTTATAGTCGTTAGTTTGACTGTTTAACCATCCACTTCAAGGAAATTTGAATTAGGCTTTTGATAACTTGTCAAACATACCAATGTTGCCTTTGATTATCTTGACAATTAAGCTCCAAGTTTTGATGTTGCCCTTCTCAAAGTCATACAACTTGATCTGACCATCCGGCTTGAATTTAAGTATGTACACTTCAACCAATTCATTAGATCTAATGACGAAATCTATTGAACCATCAAACATGTTAGGGGACTCGCTGATAACTTTAATTGAGCTGGTCATCTAATCTTCATTTTGATCAATTGAAATTTCATTCTTTCCTATATCCTAATCTTCTATCATAGATGGTCCGTTGCTACTTTCCATATGTTCCACTGTAGCATGGGCTAATTCAATTATTTCGTGACTTTCCTAAGCCCACTTCTTCACCTCACTTTCAGCAAACTTGAGGTACTCAAACATAAGTTCTAAGAATTTATTAAGCTCTTCCAATGGTGGTTCCCTTTGATCTATGTAGTTGAATTATTGATAAATTGAATATTCCTGCCAAGTCGAATATGTCCATTCTGCTTCAATGGCAAAGCTAATGACATAGGCATGTGGTACACATTGACTCCAGTAAGTTCTAAACATTCACACATTTTAGCCCTTTGCTCATTAATAAATTTAGCTAGAGGCTTATCTTCCTCTTCGATGTCTCCAAATTCTTGATACTATGCCATTTTGTTGATCTCCTACTTTTTCTTCATTCCCTGATGACAATAAAACAAAGAAAAAGAAGTGGATCAACTGGAAAATTTAAGAAATGGAAAAAATAATAAAAATAAAGCTAAAATCAACTAAAGCAAACGATGAAACTGGACAACATCCAGGTCCATTTGCTAAATTTCTTCAAAGTTGTGGCATATGTGCTCAATACACTATGCCAGGCACACCAGAACAGAATGGTGTAGCTGAAAGGTGTAACCGTACCTTAATTGAAATGGTTAGATGTATGTTATCTAATTCATCTTTACCTTTATATTTGTGGACGTATACCTTAAAAACTGCCATGTATTTGCTTAATAAGGTTCCCAATACAGCAGTTCCAAAGACTCCTTTTGAGTTTTGGACGGGTAGGAAACCCATCCTAAGGCACCTGCATGTTTGGGCTTTTCCGGCATAAGTAAGGATCTATAATCCACATGAAAAGAAGCTGAATTCAAGAACAACCTATGGGTTTTTCATTGGTTATCCAGAAAAATCAAAAGGTATAGATTTTACTGTCCTAACCACAGTACGAGAATTGTTGAAACTGGAAATGCTAGGTTCATTGAAAATGGCAAAGTCAGTGGGAACCATGTAATGTGGAGATTTAAAAAGTTAGAGTACAAATTCCGTTATCTTCAAGTTCTTCTAATGTTGCTGTTCCACCTGTTGTTGAACGTCATGACAACATAGCGGAACAACAAATTAATGATCCAACATCTCACATTGAAGAAGGTATTAATGAACCTATTGAAAATACACCACAAGGAATACCATAAGACGATCAGAAAGGCAATGTAGATCGGCTATTCCTGATGATTATTTGGTTTATCTACAAGAGTTATAATTTGACTTAGGAATTGTAGATGACGATCTAGTTTCATTTTCACAAGCCATTAACAGTGTTAATTCTGATAAATAGGCAAATGCTATGAAAGAGGAGTTGAAATCTATGGACCAAAATCAAGTCTGGGATCTTGTTGACTTACCGGAATCGAGTAAAAGAGTTCGCTATAAGTGGGTCTTTAAGACCAAGCGTGACTCTAAGAGTAATGTCGAACGATATAAAGCTAGACTTGTTGCTAAAGGTTACACTCAAAAGGATGACATTGACTATAAAAGACCTTTTCCCCTGTCTCTAAGAAAGATTCTTTCAGAATTATTATGGCTTTAAAAGCTCATTATAACTTAGAGTTACATCAAATGGACATGAAAACTGCCTTTCTAAATGGAAATTTAGATGAAGAAGTTTATATGGATTAGTCTGAAGGTTGTCTGATTGAAGGAAAAGAACACATGGTGTGTAAATTAGAGAAATCAACATATGGTTTTAAACGAGCTTCCCGTCAATGGTATCTTAAGTTCAACAATATTGTCATTTCCTTTGGATTTAAAGAAAACGTTGTTGATCGATGTATATATCTGAATGTCAATGGGAGCAAGGTTATCTTTTTGATTTTATATGTTGATGATATCTTGTTTGCTGCAAATGACCTTGGTCTTCTGTATAAAACAAAGAAATTTCTCTCTACGAAATTTGAAATGAAAGATATAGGAGAGGCAACTTATGTGATCAAAGATAGATCACAAGGATTTTTAGGGTTATATCAGAAGGCCTACATCAATAAAGTTTTAGAGAGATTTAAAATGGAAAAATATTCTGCAAGTGTAGTTCCAATTCAGAAAGGAGACAAGTTTAGTCTCAGACAACGTCCAAAGAATGAATTGGAACGTCATTCCTTATGTATCAATTGTTGGGAGTTTAATGTATGCACAGACTTGTACTAGGCCAGACATCAGTTTTGCTGTCGGAATGCTGGGCAGGTATCAAAGTAATCCAGGACTTGATCATTGGAAAGCTGCAAAAAAAATATTGAGATACTTGCAAGGAACGAAAGACCAGATGCTCACTTATCGGAGGTCTGATAATTTGGAGGTCATTGGATATTCAAATTTAGATTTTGTTGGATGTGTTGACACGAGGAAGTTAACATTTGGCTATTTATTTCTCTTGGCTGGAGGAGCCATGTCATGGAAAAGTGCGATGTAGTCTGTTATTGCTGCATCCACTATGGAAGTTGAATTTGTGGCATGCTTTGAGGCCACCGTTCATGGGAATTGGTTGCGGAACTTTATTTCAGGACTTGGGATTGTCGACAATATTGCCAAGCCGCTGAAAATTTTTTGTGATAATTCTGCAGCAGTCTTCTTTTCAAAAAACGACAAGTACTCTAAAGGTGCTAAACATATGGAATTGAATTACTTTGCTGTTAAAGAAGAAGTTCAAGAACAAAGAATGTCAATTGAGCACATTAGCACCAATCTTATGATTGCAGGCCCATTAACAAAAGGATTTCCACCAAAGACATTTACTGAACATGTCGAAAGAATGGGCATTACCCGAAATGGTCATGACATTATGTAATTTATGATTTGTGATATTTACGTATTTGACACTCTGAGCTCAATTATATTGTTTTTGATAAGTTATTTTCCTGTCTCAAGTTTAGTGTATACAGATGTTAACATGAATGTTGACAGGATAATATTTACCCAGATATTATTATCTTATGTCTCATTACGTATTATGTTGAGTGAGAACTAATACTGTAGTACATGGAAGGAATTATATCGAAATAATGATGTAAAACCGCTATGACTCTTATTGGGTTTGACTTATGAATAGACGACCAATGCATGAAAAATTTTAGCTTTATGATATGCTCATTATGTTATAGGCCTTTTATGGAAACAATATTATATGGGCCAAGTGGGAGAATATAAGACCTAGTATTGTGGCCACATAATATTAGTGGTCTAATGTGCTAAAATTAATTGGTTAATTAATGGGTGGTTTATTAACTACCCACTTTGATGGAAAGTGGGTAGTGTCTTGGGCCCAAAGAAACTGGTGTTTAGGGTTTCAAGTAACCTAGAGTTCTTGGGCATAAAGAAACTACCTC
>CAVNYN010272197.1:0-29041 GCA_963692815.1 Nyctanthes arbor-tristis | reverse complement strand
ATGAATGTCCAGCTAGAAGAAAAAACTACCAAAGAGTTAATCTCTTTGAGGAATTTGATTTTCAGGGATTTTATCCAGTAAAAGATCCCAGTGACCAGGAAAGTCTGTATTATCTAACAGAAGCATGAACTGAAGAAACTTTATCAGACCCAGAAGATGAATAGTTTCAAACTAGGTACCAGAACATATAGTAATATCACTAACCCCAATTCAATTTATATTCCATGTAAATTGAATTTTAACAGTTATCACAAATACACTATTAATGCTTTAGTTGATACAGGAGCAAACATGTGTATAGCATTAAAATGGATTATACCTAAAGAACATCGGGCAAATTCTGACAGAATAATTAGTGTTAAAATCGCATATCAATCATCTGTAAGAGTTAACAAAGTTCTTAAAATGTGAATTTAGAAATAAAGGACATTAACTACAAGTCTTATTATTTCAAAATTCCATCTATTTTCCAAAGTGAAACATGAATAGATCTTATTCTTGATAACAATTTCTATCCACTGTATAAAAGATTTATACAAGATATAGATGAAATCAGCTTTGACATACAAGGAAAACAAATTTGGATAAAAAAACAGCGTTATGCTGTAAGGTTCAATCATCTCCAGAATAAATTCCTTGAAGTACATAACATCAGGGGAAAAGAAAAACCTTCAGTTATTAAAGGACAAAATATTGTACCAAACAGAATGATCAATATTACTTAGGATGCTCTTCCGATCTTAAGATAAATTCTCTTAGAGAACAAATCCTAAAAACCCTTGAAGAATGATGCTCTTCCGATCTATCTACTTGACCCAATCAAGAACAAAGGAGGAATGACAGCAAAGATTGAACTCAAAGAAAACTTCAAAGGAAAGTTGAGGTCATCTGCAATGAGCTATTCCTTGTAAGATAGGCAAGAATTTGCAGAACAAATCAAAAAATTACTAGATCGGAAGAGTAATTGAATCTTCCAAATCCAGCTTTTCTTCACCAGCCTTTATGGTAAGAAAAGAAGCAGAAAAGAGAAGAGGAGAGCCTAGAATGATCATTGACTACAGAGCAGTAAACTCTGCTACTAAAGATGACGCATATACCATTCCAAACATTGCAAGTCTTTTAGCATTTATAAGAAGAAAACATGTATTTTCTTCTTTTAATCGTAAATCTGAATTCTGACAAGTAATACCTGATGAAGAATCTAGACCTATTACTGCTTGTAGTTGTCCCCAAGGATACTACCAATGGAAAGTTGTTCTATTTGGCTTAAAACAAGCCTCTAGGATCTTTCAAAGGCATATGGATAACATTTTCAGATAATTACAAGAATATTACTGTGTTTATATAGATGATATTCTAGATTTTTAGATAATAAAAATGATCATAAAAAGCATGTATTGCAGGTTTTACAAACGACAAAACAAGCTGGAATAGTTCTTTCTCAAAAGAAAGCAGAACTATTCAAGACAAAGATTAAGTATCTAGAATTAAATGTTGCTTATAGTTATAAGGAGCTCCAACCCTATATACTTAAGCATATTAATGAATTTCCTGGTGAAATTCAGGATATCAAACAATTATAAAGATTTCTTAGATGTCTAACTTATGCTCAAGATTTCATTAGCTGGTTAGCAGAAAAAAGAACACACTTCAAAAGAAATTGAAGAAAAATGTGCCTCGAAAATGGACGCATATTGACACAATATATGTCCAGAAATTAAAAAAGAGTTTAACAACTTTACCATATCTTTATCATCCAACACCAAGTGACAAGATAGATAATTAAAACAAATGCTTCAGGAAATTTTGGGAAGCAGTCCTTAAAGCAAACTAGCGCTTAAGGATGAAGAAGATTTATATTCTTATACTTCAGGAACCTTTCAAGGAGCACAAAAGAAATACCACATAAATGAGAAGGAAACCTTAGCAATGAAAAATGAGATTAAGAAATTCCGTGCTTATGTGATTAACAATAAATTTCTTCTTAGAACTAATAGTTCTATTTGCAAATCTTTCATGTGCTCTTCCGATCTTTTTGTAGATTATAAATAAGGATGCCTTGTTAAATGGCAAATGTGATTTAGTCATTACACCTTTAATATTGAAACTATTAAGGGAGAATATAATTATTTAGCAGACTCTTTAACAAGAAAATTATCTGTTATTACTTGCAGGTAAAACTTCTTCCAATGGAAGAATTGGACGATAAAATCCAAGACTTGGAATTTCAAATCCAAGAAAAACGATGGAATTATCATTCCTTACTATAAAGCTAGACTTTTACAAGCAAAAAAAAGTTCTCTTAATTTCAAGAGAGGAGGAGTTAAAATTCTCAACATCAACTAAAAGATATACGCAGTATCAACAGACGAAAATGCTGAGCAACAAAATATCTCAAACCCAACAAATGGGAAAGAGATGCAAGCTGTGGAAAATCTGCAAAAGCTTGATAACAATAAGGGTATTATCCTTCAAATTGAGCCTAAAATGACTCAAGAACAAGAACTTAGGCCACATCAGCCCAAAGTCAAGTCCGCTCAAACGGATACATTAGACTTATCATCTGTCCAAATACCTAACTCATTAGTATCTTTTGATCCATCTACAAGTTATAAAAGGTTTATGTAATCTTTAAAGGCCAGGATCGCGAATACTATAAAGAATGGAAAACAGTAGAGCCTAAAGTTAAAGGACTTCCATTTAAGCACAAGTCCTTCAAAACATTTGAAGAGGCCCAAAAAGAATACAACCAGTACTGGACAGAAAAAGGCCACCAAACAAGCATAAAGCCAGTCCAACACATTACTAATCCATTACTGTTCCCACTATTTCCAACTGGATTCACACCTAGAGGAGCAATTGGAACACAGGCTTCCCAATCACCTAAAATCCAAGGAATGATCGAAGCACACCAGAGGTTAAGAAAGAGCTATGAAGAAGTTCTTAAAGCCCTTACACCTCTACCCAGCAAGCTAGTTAATCTCAAGCCTAAAAAGGAAAAGTCATTGAAAAGGAAAAGTCATTGAAAAGGAAAATTCAATGATCAAAGCTCCATTCTCCAACTTTGTCAGTCTTGAAGTAGAAGCAAGAGCCATTGGAGATGCTACAACTAAGTACCCCTTTGCTGGTACTTGTGAAGAATGTGGGAAATTTATATTTTTCTAGGGAGCAATACCAAAGCTTGTTGCTGACTCATTTAATTATGGTTTAGTAAAGTTCATATATCTTAATGAAGATGCGAAGGAAATTTCAGCGTTAAATCCTTCATTGGTAAAATCTGTGCTTAAATGGAGAACCGAAATTATCAAGACCAATGATAAGACAGTCTTCTTGTCAATAACCAGCACTATCCCTTTCTAGAATGAAGATAATATCTACAAAGTTTATCACTTCATTGAAATTGTGGTAGCCTTTCAAGATAAAGTCTAAACAGCACTAATTGTCAAGGAACCAATCCAGATAATAGGAGAAGTTTTACAGACATGGAGATCAAAGTCATTCAGATTTTTCTTACACAAGGTTAGAGGGATTAATGCAAATTCCAACATTAAGGTAAACCACTCATTAAAGTTTATCTTAATGACATCATCAACCAAAAATCGTCTAGATAAGAAGGATGCAAAAAAAAAATTGATATCTTTAAAAAACCATTCTACCTTGATGAATGGAATGATCCAGACCTTGAGAAAGGACAAATGTACAGTGCTATCAAGAACGTGTTTGGAACATATCATCCATGTAGACACACAAATGTGCAGTGCTATCAAGAATGTGTTTGGAACATATCATCCATGTAGACATTGTAATAAAGGCAAAGCAAAAGTTGAGGAATCTCCATCAAAACAAGTTGGAGATCCTCAAACTTTAAATGACGTATACAGTGACATCGTTACACTAATAAGTGGCAAGAAAATATGGTGCCGACACTTTGACATTGCTGGCTCACGAAAACATAATGATAGAATGAGGATCCATCCACTATGCAGTGGTTGAAATAGTAATAATGTACGGACATCGCCATTATGTAAAATAGATGCCTTTGTATCTATAAAAAGAACACTACTCAGATAAGGAAGGCATTTCGAAATCCACCTATTTCCAAGTCTCCTAAAAGATTTTCTTATGCTTTCCAAGACAATGAAAGTTTGAAGCTTTTTTTTGTAGAAATCAAGGGCTACGGCCCAACTATGATGTAAATTAACAAGATAAGGAAGTTATAATCTTTATTCATTCTTCATAAATAAAAGTATATTTCCTAAACTTTGCTTTTAAAGATTAATATCCTATCAATGTGTACGGATCAACATTCTGTCCATCGTCTTGGCTTTGTTCTATATTATTGACAGAAGGTCTTGTGGAAGACCTGATTACCAATGGACATCAGGACGCAGTTGTGAGGCACAACCAGGATATCTGTCTAAGAAAGCATCAACAGGAAGCGCAGTAGACCCAACAAGGGAGACATCCCACACAACAAGAAGAAGGTATAAAATTATAATTTCCTAAATTTCAGATGTTTAATATGAATCTATGTAGAATAGTACATTAGATTTCTACTTCATAAACTATCAAGAAAACATTTAAGTACTTTGATACATATTAATCATGCTAAGAAGTCATGTATTTGAACAAAGTAAATTTCAGTTTACTATGACTAATAATAGCAACTATCAAACTACAAAGTTATATCTTAGATCTACTGAGCAATTAACTGAAGAAGTTTGATTGAGCAACTATGACAGAAAACTTGCTTAATAATAATCCACATAGTCTTCAAGACTTGCTTGATGAACTAGTTGGTGATAATCCAGCTAGACAACAGGTTTTAATTTACCAACCTAATTCGTGAAGACTTTTAGAACAGATTCAATATGACTCTGCTCTATTTAACACATATTATCGCATGAATCTTCAACAACTTGACCAAAAGATTGAAGAAATTGAACAAGTCATTAAAAGACTTTTGAGTACTCAATAGAATCTACATAATTGTGTTGCTAAAACAATAACAAGCCAGAGGATTACTCAGCTTACTGAAGAAGTAAATTATATGATCAGAGCATATAATGACAGGAAATATCATTACCATGCCTATAGACAGTTTTTGGTTCGTAATGAGTAATTTTATGAGGTTGTTCCTCTTAATTCCACCTTGGAATTCTCAAAGTTTCAGAAGGCAGCCCCGAAGTGGTATAAGAGCTATGAAAAACCATTTTCCATAAAAAAAAACATGAAAAACTAGGCAAATGGCATGATTGTCTTTTTTTCCAGGAAAAAGTCAGATACCCTGAACCTAAACCTGAACCTACTAGTAGCATCACCCTTTTTATTTGGAGAAGTATCAACAAGTAGCAAATCATGTAAGTATGGATAAAAGAATATGTTTGTAAGAATAATCTAACATCATATGAGGTTGGCCAATTGGCTAGCGATTCAAGAGCTGCTCGTGCTCAGCTCCTGGCTCACTGTTTTGCTCAGCTCGACTTGTAAGAAGATGAGCTCAAACTCAAATACGAACAGGTCATCCCGTCAATAAATCGCTTGTGCTTGTCTCATTTTGGACGTGAGCCAAGCTAAGCACTAGCAAGCCGCTTGATGCTAAAATCAAATAAAACCAAGAAAAGGGGAAAAGCTCACAAGTTGACGAGGGGCTCAAGAGTTGCTCATGCTCAGCTCGAATAAGTACGAGTTTTAGTTTGAAATTGAACACAAGTCCGAACATGATGAGCCAAGCATGAACAAGATCCGGTGAGCTGAACTCGACTCGTTGAAGTTTCTTGACAAGCTTACATCACGTGTAATGACAGAGTAGTTTTATGGCACTTATTAGAAAGTTTTATGGCACTTATTAGAAGTATCGTTATGATGGCTCCTGTTTTATGTGGATGTATAAATACATGCCACTTGGATTTTGATGGCCTTTGGGAGGGGGGTCACAATGGCACTTCAAGTTAGAAAAATTTCATATATTGTTCTATTGGAGAGTGAATTAGTCGACCTAATGAGTTGAATTTTCCAAGTAATTCCACATGGACATCCCACTAATTTATGTGGCAATTCATCATTGGTGTGATTAAATGTAAGAATTTAATCACTTCTGATTAATGTTTTATCATGAGTTAGAGCTTTAATACTTACATAAAAATTATTCTTTACAACGTAGTGTTATTTATTTAAATTGAAAACATGTTTTTAGTTTAATTGACACATTGAAGGATGTGTGGAACTGTGGATAATTATAAATATACAGCAATATTCACCTATTCAATTTTCACTAAGAAATTATTATTTAGATTTGAAGACCAGCGTTTAACATAGACAATAATATTATTCAATATTCACTAAGAAATTGTTATTTAGACTGAAAACCAGCGTTTAACATAGGCAATAATATTATTCTTCTTTTAAATATGATAATCACAATTTCTTGACCATGATATCAAATTCCTACTATGATTCTTTAAGCTAAATTTTAAGAATAATACTTCCTTCAGAAAGAAGAAAAAAAGAATGGTGCTATTTATTGAGATAGGGGAACATCTCAAGTTCAGATAAGTAAGTCCTTGTTGGAAAGTCGAAATAGATCTATTATGCATGTATCTATATAGTAGTAGGTTTCTTGTATTCACTGGAGTATTGTTACTTTCTACATGGGTGCATGTATGCATGCCATATGGAACAATGAGTGCCATAACTGCAGCACTTATGATGAGTACCAGAACAAGTATATGTATAGGGATTTATTGAAAATATGTTAAGTAGATTGAAGATGTATGTACTGTGTACACTCTAAATAAACAACAATTCTCAAGTTTTAGTAAGAGAATTGGTTTGAAGAAAGACTGGTCGAGGTTGAATGAGTTCTAGGTCAATTTTATTAAATGAGTAATAAGTATGTCCGTCACATGTAAAATGTGAATGATATGTACATATAGTTCGGGTAATTAGGAATAATACTATTCTAAACTTGTTGAGGCATGAGATAAAAATGAAAAGAAAATAATGATATTGAGTCGATATTTAGCAACATCTAACGTAGAAACAAACTGACAAATCTTTTTTTAAGTGAGTCAAAATATATCAAGTATGTTCACGTAGAAAGTTAACCTTTCTTTCTTTTTTCTAATAGTTCAACAAAGCTAGTTAATGTGGGGTTTCATTATTTCTTCTTTATAAATTCTACTATTTCTAGAATTACCAAGTAAATATTTACATATATATAAGTATTAATTTTTGAATTATAACATGTCTAACATATAAAAAATGAATTTTGCAAAATAATGCAACTTTTAAATTATAAATATAATAAACGATATATTACTTAAATTAAAATAGTTTTTTAGAAAAACATTAAATTCATAAATCATACACGATGTGACAGTTTAAAGAAACAAAAAAATTGGAAGGTGAAAAGTTAAGACACATTTATGAATTTTTTGGCAACCAGATATATGTACGAATTGATTAAAAGTTATTATTTATAATAAAATGAATTGTTAAATAAGGTGTGTTGATTAAGAAATAAAGTAAAGGTAAAACGAAAAATCAAAATTTCCCCCCTCATTCTTCTCGTTTATACGACTAGTTGTATAGATAGAACACATATCATTTCCTACATTTTGACGTTAATACATGAATTCACAAATTGCTACCATGTGTCATATCCTACAACTAGCTAAGAGTGCAATAAAAAAAAAATGGTATCTTAAGCTTTTTTTTCTTTTATTGTACATGTAGATAAAAACCAAAAAGAAAATCCTTCAAGGAATAAGCTGTTGTTTTAGCTTTTTATAATTTCACCTACCAGCTACTCGATTTCAACCATACATGTCAAACACCAATTAAATTTCCACAACACGTTCATTTGTCATTATAATTCACATATATAATTTATATTAATTAAATAAAAGGAGCTGTGGTGCAGTTTTACTACAATTTTCCGCTATTTTTCCTAGAATTAGGGATAATTGGTATTTTTGTTTCCAAATGTGATAATGGTGCAGTAAATATATTTTATATCCATTTTTTAATAATTTTCGATTTGAGTTATCTTCAAAAATTTTAAGTAATCTTATCTTTATAAATATACCTTCAATTATTTTATATTTATTTTTTTAAATCTTCCTTTCATTCTCATGAAAATCCTGCAATCAAGAGGAGATTTATTTAAGGTTTTAAAAGTTGATTAAAATATCATCATACTATATGGGTCTGACGCACACAAACAAAGTTAATATAGTTGTTGATTTTTATGAATTACTTATTTATATCATATGAAAAAATTACAATAAATATAACTATGCTTACAAAAATATATATATAATTATTAATAATTAAAAATTTTAAAAATAAAATTAAAAAGAAATAACTATCCGTCTATGTAATCTTCTTCTTAAATAAAAATATATTTTACATACTAAGATATCAAGTTTGTCAAGTGTGGATATCTAATTTCTTAAATCCTTATAATAAGTTGGATTATTTTAAATTATTCTTCATGTGCATCGCACAGGTGAAAAAACTAGTTTAAATTAAACAAGCATTGAGGTGCTAGCCGCGCTCCTCATCCTTATATTCAAATTGAATAATTCTATTTGACCAAAAGTAAAGACAAAAAGTTAGACAAAATAGACATGTGGCCCATGTGACTGTCATTGATTTTAAAAAAAAAGGTGACGTGATGTGTTTAAAAATAAGATCTTTCTATATGTGAATTTTGTTTAGCTTTTTGTATTATCTATTTTTTTTTAATGATGCTTTTTGTGTCATCTTTCATTCAAATGACATAACTCATTGAAATTAAATTGCTCTAATAACAAAATATAGGCGAAAACAAATTTTAAATGGGCTACACGCCAATCACGCCCAATTAACATTGGACTGGCTTGTTTGGACAAAAAGCCCGTGTGGCCTTAAATAATAGAAATTACAAAAATAGCACGAAATTAGGCTTAACATTCATGTATCACCACTACTCAGTAGCAATTATGAATTAGCAAATATAATAATCCTAGTCTGGAAGTCTCAATGAACTACTCAATTCTCCTTAAGTCCCAGAATGTTTTGCTTCATGACATCTTGAATCAACAATGTAATATTCTCGTAAGAAGAACCCCCTCTTTCAATTGCTTCCATTGCCTTCCTTCCGAGTTTTTGAGCTCTTTCCCTTCTTTGTCCTGCCTCTTCTCCGTCCTCCATCAACTTTGCAATGGCCTTCTTTACACCATCCTTCTTCACCATGGCTTCTTCTTCCTCTCCTGATTTCATTCCTTCCTTAACCCCGATTCTCACACCAATTTCTAGTACATTTACGATTAAGTTTTCATTGTAGAATTGTTCTGCGAACATAGGCCAAGTGATCATGGGTAGACCAGCCGATACTCCCTCCAAAGTTGAATTCCAGCCACAATGTGTTAAGAATCCTCCAACCGAGGGGTGCGATAGTATTAAGACTTGAGGCGCCCATCCACGGATTATTAGGCCTCTTCCTTGGACCCTTTCTCGAAGTTGCTCTTCTAGTAACCATTTTTCAAAGGCTTTTGAATAATTTTGTTCTCTAATGATCCAAATGAAAGGGAGCTTGGATTCTTCCAATCCTAGACCAATTTCTTTTAGCTGAAAAAATGGTATTTGACAAAGGCTGCCGAAGCAAGCATAGATAACCGCATTTGGCTTCATCGAATTGAGCCATTTTACGCAAAAATGTTCATCAATGGAGGCCTTACTTCCCCTGCTAGACTTTTCAGAAATTCCCCGGTTACACAAAGAAACTGGGCCAATGCACCAAACATTTTTCGTTTCTTCTTTGTATCCCTCCACGTACCATGGCTCCAAATCGTCGAAGGTATTCACCAAAGTCCCACGAGCCGAATCCCGAGCCTGTTTTATCTGATCTATAAGGTTATTGATGCTGTGTGATGAAGGTCTACTCGTCGTGTTAGGCAACAGAGACTTGGTGAGCTCGATTTTATGCGCTATATTTGGCACCAAAATCGGCTCCGAATGTGAAGCCGCGTCGTCTATAACGTCCACGCCGGACACGATGCAGAGCACAAGAGAGTAAAACAAGATACGGTTTCGAAAATATACCTAGGAATGCCAAATTTTTGAGCAATTCGTTGTGTCCAAGGTAGAGCATTAGTCGAAATGATACAATTCGGCTTTGGTTCCAACTCTTGAATTAGTTTCTCCAAAGGGACTTGTAGCATTTCGGACGCTACAAAAAATTCCTTCGCCAATTCCATAGAAGCAAGTGCATACCATGTCTCTTCCGATCCTTGGGGCAATCCAACTTCTTGACATGGAAATTGCAATGGAATCATTTGAATTCTCCAGCCGGACTTGACCGCAAGAGCGATGGCCGCCTTGTAACGTTCCGCATTGCGGGGTGTTGTGACGATGGATACAGTTACGCCTCGTTGCGATAGTAGTTTAGCGAAATCCGTCAACGGAATAATATGGCTTTGGGACATCAAAGGGACAAGGAGAAAGTGAAGCTCACGATCAATTTCCGAAGCCATTGATCGAACGAAACTAGTATATGAGAATAGAGTGATGAAATACCAACTATAATATAGCAAAACTGATTCGATTACATCAGGAACCGTCTTGAAGTAATCGAGCATATACATTTTCTACACAAAAGGTTGAGAAGAAAAAATTTGTTTACAATATTCCAAAGAGAAAATAGACACGTCGAAATTTCGTGGCCACGTGATGGACCGATGTAGTGATGAACCAAACGACAAACGCCCAGAAAAGATCTGTTGGACACGCCAACTGACTGGAAGAGTTAATTTATCATTGGAAAAGAACAAAATTTTCTTTATGTTCAAACATATTTTATGAATGGTGCTCAAGTGGGTAACGCATAGAAAAAACTCTCGATTCTCGTACTCTGATGAGGAAAATATTTTGTGGAGATCGTAAATGTGTAGTAGTTTTCATGTTGAGAGTGAATGCTTGCTTGTAGTATTGTAGCACTGTGTTTAAAATTGTAAATATTGTGGGACTAGTGAAAAATGAGATACTATAATATTGGTTAAACAAAACTTTTAAACTGAATAGGCGTATTGTCAATTCAACTACAACTAACTAAAGTTTCAAATGATGGGATGAGATAAAAACTTTTAAAGTGAAAAAGAATCGAAATTGAGGTTTAAGCGCATTATTAGTCCGTAACAAAAACATTGTGCAATGTTGGTTCACATTAAACATTGGGATAAATATCATTGGAATATCGTTTATATGTAAATATATAGGGAAGTGATTTTAGCAGAAGGAACAATGACCATAGAAGAAGTAGAAGTTACGGGTCTTAGGAGTGTGGTATACAACATTATTGAAGGAAAACATTAGTGCTTATTAAGACATTTTATTGGTGTATTTTATGGTAATCTAGTCTAATTAACAATTTTTGTACATCGTGACAATATAATTTACCATAAATAAACTAACTAGAATACCTTTTGATGATAAAGATTGGAGTGAAAGAGGTGAAAAACGAAGAGCCATTTGTTTCTTTTTGTATGTGTAGCAATACAGATTGCTCGATTACATCAAGAATAGTCGTGCGAATTTGGAGCACGCATCTATTATTTTATTATTTTTTTAATACAAAGGCAATATAGGGGAGCGGAGTGAAATTAGGGGAATGATAAATGTTCCGATCTAATTCGAAATCTCTTGCCTCGAATGTAAGCATCTGACTAATGCAATACAATTCCTGTCATAGCATGTATTTATTTCTTTCTTTCTTTGGTTCTCCTTTCTTCCCTTTTTTTTAATTACAAAGGGAGTTGAGGGAAGGGGAGGGACACGTGAGATTCAAACTCGGGAACTCCCAATAAGGGGTTGAATCTTTAACTACTTGACCAATCCATTGATGGTATCTATTTCTAAACAAAAGGTTGAGAGAGAAAAACAAAATTGTTTAGGATATTCCTTAATTTTGTTCAAACGTCATACGACTTATGGCGTGTTTAGATTGGACAACTTACCACAATGGTCCCAATCTGAGCATGGCAAGTGCTATCTGGTGGCGTTATTTGGCTGGAGGTCTATTAAAATATCTTTATATTTATTATATTATATATAGAAAATGTAATTGGGATTCTGGAATCTTTTCCCTCCCTAAACAAGATTCCAAAATCCCCTTTTAATTTATTTTATTTTTCTTTTTTTTCTATTATGTAATCACCCATTAAATTTTTCCTACTACTATATAACCACCCACTAATTTTTTCTTTTTTTTTTATTGTTTTCTAATTTTCCTATAATCACCCACTAATTTTATTATCCTTTTTTCCTCACTCATCCTTTTATCCTTTTTGTTTTTATTTACTTTTTTTTTCCCTATAACTACCTACCAATTTCATTATCATTTTTGTATTTATCATTTGTCCTTTTCTCCTACAGCAAGCAACTATTTATCAATTGGCATCGACTGCCGTTAAACTTTGGATCTGGTTGGTGGTTCAGGTGAGGTATGATTGAAGTGGGTTGCAATGCCCCAGTTGAAGACCCAACATCCCAACACAAAATTTCACAACTTTTTTAGAAAAATCAAGCCATATAAAATTTGTACTTGCGACATTTTACTTCCAACATGCCATATAAACCGTCAAACTAATGTGTTCTATATGTTAAAAATACATTACATATTTTTTTATAGTTTCTATTGTTTATCTTTTTGTTAAGTTTTTTCATTTAAATCTATACATTAGAAATCACCCACCAGACCTAATGACCCTGTGTCTTTATAAATTAATAATAAATCAATGATCCAATAACATTATATTATGTTTGATCTACTAAAATTTGACCGTACAAAGCAATAGCTAGAAAACTAGTTTATAGAAAGTAGGCGCCTCCAAATTTCCCTGCCGCGTGATGGGCCGAACGGGGAACAAACGAAAACACGAATGCCTAGCAAATACATGTAAACCCGCAACTGACCGGATAAGCTAGATCACAGGTAAACAACAAAATTTCTCGAAAGGCTCCACATGTTTTTGTCGGGTTGATTGATTTAGAATTATCTTAAATTAAATAAGAAAATAAGAATTGATTCATTATATCAGAATTAGAATAAATTTTGATTTTCTTAGATTTTTTGGGAATGTGATATGTTTTCATAAAAATGATCTACTACCAGACAATGAGTGTCATACTAACACTAGAAATCTGTTTACTCAATCAAAATCGTATCTTTCCATATCAAATAGGAATAGAAAGGGTCTCCTAATAGAGTCATCACTATAATATTCTGCATGCCACTATTTAGATGGCCGCGATAATGAAATTGAAGATTTCTTTGTAGTCTTATATGTTAATAATATTTTGGAGTGTATTTGAAGGGGGGGTGCATCTATGCACTCTCCTCAAACGTGTTAGAAAATTTTCAACTATCATATAGTAGAAGTCTCTGTCTTTAAGAACTTTTTTTTCTCTCCTAGTTTAAAGTTTTTTATGTAAATCTTTTGAGTTATTTTTCTTTGATTTTCTATATATCTTTTTCTAATGTAACGGTAAAATTAGGAAATTTGCAAAAATAATAAATTCCTAGCAGTTTTGAGAGTAAGTGAGCACCATGCACATTAAAAAAAAAGAAAGAAAAAAAATCCGATTTTTGTTTTCCAACGGAGAAAATAATTTATAGATATTGCATCTAACACAAATGTTAGTCTTTTCATCTTCAGAGCATAGATGGATCCAGCCGCTGGGCTCTAGTCCACTAGGCTTTTTCAAAAAAAAAAAAAAAAAAAAAAAACTGAAAAATTTTGATATATTTAATAGGGAAACTTGAAAAATACAAATATTTTTTACTCAATTTTTAAAATTAATGTAACGTCTTGTAAAATTTTAAGCACGTAATCGTTATTTTGACGATGATTCAATAATTACTTGAATTTCATCATAACATTATAAGATTATTATTCAATTGAACGACCAAAATTTCAATATAATAACGTGATCATATTCAAGGACACAAGATTGTCACTCAAACGAACACTAAGAATTAGGAAATAATTACTGACAACGTGATTGATATTTTGACAATAAATTGGATTAGATTATGACAATATGATGATATTAAATTGTTACAAGGTTGTCAAGTATTAAAGTATAGCAACGTGATTGTATTGAATTGTAAAACTTTAAGGTTTGCCACTCGAATAAATATCAAGAAATAGAATGTGACAATTAATCGTTTTTGAATTATTGCAAGAATATTATACACTTAAATGTCAAGAATTAAAGCATGATGATTGATATTTGGATAATGAATTAGAATTTGAATATAGTTATTGACAATGTATTGATAATGATTGAATAACCACTTGAGTTTAAACGTTATTTTGACAATGATCAAATAACTGTTTGAAATGTCACAAGAATTTAGAGAATTGTGACTCAATAAAGCCTAGAGGTAAAGAATGTGGTTATTAGTAACATGACTTGACCCTATTAATTGAAACGACTCAAGTAACATGTATCAAAATATTATGACTTAATCATAAGGCATCACAAAGTATAATGACTGGCGGAGCAATTTGTCACCTTGCCTTCTAAGTGTACAGCGTCAGATCGCACCATATGGTATATTTTAGTTGGCGGAACTTAAAGATTTATTAAAAATAACTAAATCCAGATATTTTTCCACAACTATAAATAGGGGTGGAGGGAGATGAGGATTTCTCAACCTCCCAACCCATTAGCTGACCCTCTCTCTCTCTCTCTCTCTCTCTCCCTTCCTCTCCCTCTCCGTTTCCTATGGCCGATAGTCTTATTTCTTGAGTTCTTCATATTATAAATAAATGAGAAATTCGTCCAAAATTATGGTGGGGAGGAAAACAACCTTTAAAATCTATTAAACATTTAGTTTTGCACTTAGAAATAATCCCTCATCATATATATATAAAAAGTACAACTTGAAATAACATTTTAAATGAGAAAAATGAAGGTTTTGAGGGAACCTATGAAAAACTCAAAGAATCTTTGGAAAAATCAAGTTAAAGAGGCGAGTAAATAATGTTTTGATTCCCTTTTAGCATTCATGAAGTTTAATAAGAAAAGTATGGTTTGATTAAAGTTTCCATGAGATTAGCATAGATTTTGATGCATTGAAAAAAAGATTGATTGATTGCATTTGAATTACTAGTTGTTCTATCCGTTTTGTATTTGCTTTGCTTTACTTTGTTGTCATACTAGGAGCAATCTAATAATACCGAAATGGACAATGACTAGTGTGGTATTTGCTTTGATTTGTTTGGAATTCCGGTAGGGGTCAACTGAGATTCGAATGTGGATCTACTGAATTTTACATGTTCATGATTGAATTGATATAAATCTTACGCACACTACGGGTAGCAGTTTAATTAGTGATAGGAGTCTTTTGTGTAAATGAAAATTTTGTGCATTCAATGGTTTTCTTGAAAATGAATCTTTGAAATAAAAGGTGAATCAAAGAGATTTTCTTACTCACTGAGCACTTCTTACTCACTCCCCTCTTCTATAAATTTTTATAGATGATTGGAGATATCATATTTAAAAAGTAAGGCAAGCCTACACGACGCTCTTCCGATCTGTTCGCGAACGGGAGTAGAGTTTTATATGTAATGAAAACATATCCTTGAAGCTACTACGAACGCAATTAAGAACTTATTACCGTTTATATAAATAAGTATACCCACCTCTCTATAATACATATATTTTCACGCCTTATAATTTATATGATGAGATGAATGGGTAATCATGATAATGATTTGAAACTTATTTTTCAAGATAAAAGTTTTTTAATGATTCGGCTTTGCTTTGGTAATCAAAGAACTATACCTATTAATATATTTGTTGTGTTTTTTATATTTTATTAAAAAGCCAAATGATTCTTTAAAACGTAACAACTTGTTAGTTCAAGTAATTAGCCTTATTAAGACAAAAACTATATTGTTCATTTTGTATGTCCCGTTTCCGCTATTTGTATTAAAATTTCCGCTATATAATTTATTAATCAACATAAGATATTGGAAAATATTATAAAATTAGTGGGAGCATGACAATTAAGGTACATTAAGCTTTTTTCGAAAAATCAGTTTTGGGTATTTTTACACATTGTGATATCACAAACAACAATCACAATTCACCAAGACACTAAGTCACATCAAAACAACTCGCCAAAACACTGAGATCGCAACAAAAACAACTCACTAAAACACCAAGTCACAACAATACAACAACTCAGCGGAATAACCAAGTCACAACAACTCGGCGGAACAACCGAGTCACACCAACACCACAACTCGCCAAAACAATCGAATCACAACAACACAACAAAGTTGTTTTTAATGTGAATCAAATGAGTTTTTTTTTTTTAATTGAAACACTAATTTCGCAAGTTGTTGATTGAAACACCAATCTCGTCTAGAACAATCAAATTTGAAACACTAATTCAGCACATATTTTCAAACATTAATTCTCAATTGAAATATTGATTCAACACAACAGAATCTTGTCTGGAACAATCAAATTAATATTTCTGAATTGAAATGAGGATGAAGCAGTAGTGGCGACAATGATTAAAGGAGGAGGCGGGTGATCGGCAGTGGCTTTGGTGATCGAATGTAATTTGGGAGAGAGAGATGGACAGGCAACAAATAGTCATTTGTTTTCTGGGGGTAGGGTGGGGTCCCTTGATATTTCCATATAAAAAAGTGAGATTTGATTTTTATAAAATGGGATTGAAAACGCACTAAAAGCCCAATTATACCTATCTAATATTCTATTTTAGGCACAATAATTTCTTAGCCCACAACACGCAGTACCCACTAAATGACCCAAAATAAATAGAAACCCAAATCAATTAAAATTATAACCTAAAATTAAAAAAAAAAATTGAAACACCATCTCTCCCAGTGTTGTATTCGCTCTTGCATCTCGGTATCTCACGGTTGTTTTCTTGTTTGCTTGAAGTTGTCGAAATTAAAAAAAAAAATTGTTTATTAACCCATTAGTTTGAAAATTTCTAGCTCCGCCCCTACTTCAGAGCGAATACGTGATTGGTCAACCAACCGCCGTTAATATTGTAGCACTATATTTAAATATTGTGGGTTCAAAAATGTGATGCTATAAATATCAGAGAGGGTAAAACTTCCAAACTATTAAATGTAAAAATTAAAAAATTGTTATGAAAATCTACAATTAGTGCACAAATAGTTTAAATTCCTTTTTTAATGAGATTGCAGATAGAAATTGTCACAAAAAACAATATGTGATAATTAGCGGAGATGGAAGATTTATCAAAAAATAAAAAAGCAATTAAAAAGTTGTGGACCTAAGGATAACAATTAATAAAGATTACAGACATGACATCAAAGCAAATGAAATATGGCGCCAATATAACAAGCAATGGCCAAACTTTTGAACAGTGAAGATACAAAAGTTTATTACACTTCCTCTATGAGAGTAGATTTTAGCGCGGGCTTCATAAGGAACTCGGCCTTAGTTTCTTAGAAATTTCCCAGATTTTAGTAGTATTTTATCATGGATCTCTTTTCCGTGAGGGTAAGAGGTCATCCCAATCCATATATAGTCGCATTACAAAACTCTTGCTATGCCATCAAATAATGACGATGGCTATAATAACTAGGGTTTCAAAACGCGTAAAACGTGAAAAGTGTTGAAATCAAACTTTTAACGAGTTTATTTCGTGAAAAATCCTAAGTTAATGCGTGTGTTGGACTTATTTGACCAAAAAAAAAAATGAAAACAAAATCTGATTTTATGATGGAAGTAAACTGATAATGCAACAATTAAAGATGTTGACACCAATCTTGTGAAATTTGCTAGTAAACTTGATCAAACTCTTTTAAAGAGCTTGGTCAGATTATGTGTTAAGTATCAACGCAAAGAAACTCGGATTGCCAATCTTGTAATTGCTAGCACCCCTATCATCACATCACCACTGAGGTTTCATAATTAAAAAAAAGGACAAAAGTGCAAGTCATCATTACTTAAAAATCATATTTCATCACAGGTTATCACATGGTGTCATATGATTATATGACGTGTCCTGATATATAATATATAAATATATGATACTATACAGTACTATATATTACTGCTTTTCAAAGTACACGTTAAAGCTGGTTTGATTCTCCTTATTTACTCAAATTATAATTTTATCTATTACTAATTTGACAATTTCTTAATTACAATAACATATTTAACATTTTTTTACACTTTCAAGATACATTCTACATCTTTCTTCATTACAACTAGTATTTGCTCCTGTGCATTGTATGGTCAAATTTTGTTGATAAAGTATAATGTAAGGAAATTAAATAATATAGGAGCAAAGTAATGAACAAAGTGGCATTTTAAGATTACAAAAATAAATATTTTGTTAAATTATTAAAAATTTTGGAAAGCCGTATTATACACAACATTCACTGTTTTATTAATTGGCTCAACATTCTTAATTTCTTATCACATCTAAGTATTTTTATATTAACATGATTCACAACTCTAAACACTACTATGTGAAACTACTCACGATTGAATATTGACTTCTTAAAGAGTACTCAAGAAGATATTAATCTTGAATCTTCTTATTCGTCGTAATAACGAATAATTAAAGTCTATAAATTAATATTAATTCTTATTAGTAGTCATAATAATAACCTAAAATAATTTCGACATATCTTGATATTACTTCTCTAACTCGTAGATGACTTATAATGTTCTAAAGGATATTTAATGATAATCTTTCCAATAAAATCTAAAAAGAGAATAAAAAATATAATTAGAAATGCACTGTTAATATATATATCATTTGTATTGAAAAAATAAAAAATTCATGATCATATCAAGTAGATCAAGAGCACCAGAAGGAGATATATTCTGAAGAGATAATTCATTTACTTTTTATATTTTTACTTTAGAACGGCAAAGCTTATATACAAAATTCACTTGTTTTATTCATTTTATTTTTTTACTTTAATTTCTTATATATTGGTAAGTTTAATAGAACTGTTTTTTCCAAAACATGTATTATTTAAACTATCCCATTAATATACGTAATTGCTCACTATTGATACCACCACTCATCTTCCTTTTTTAACTCATTACTGTTCGTTATACACCACAATTTGAATTTTTTTTTCAATTCTTTTTTTTAAGCTTTAATTTTCTTTAACTGTTTTATATTGAGTAAAATAACCACTCACTACCATTAACCACAATATGTGATTATGCTTTTATAATTTTTTTATCAATAGTGGGCGGTTACCGATTATAGTAGGTTATGTAACCTACCAATATAGAAGAATTAAAGTTAAAAAAATAAATAAAATAAAAAAGATTCTATTAAACAGAATCTAAAATCAAATTAAATCTTTTTTAATTGAAGATTCAATTTTACTTCTTTTTTTTAATGGAGTAATTTATTGATCAATTGAACTACTCAGATCGTGCAGTAAAAAGGCAATAAGAAAATCAAACGCCTCGTTCCATATATGTAGGGACAAAAATGTCTATAAAGAGAAAATTAACAAAAAATTAAAAAAAATGTAATTAGAAAGGCATAGATCATATACATAAATCATTCGTATTGAAGAAATTAAAAATATATGATTGTGTTAAATAGACCAAGAGTACCATAAGAAGATATATCTTGAAAACATAACACATTTTTTTCTAACTTTAGAAAGACATAGCTTATATACATAATTCTTTTTTTATTTTATTTTTTTACTTTAATTTTCTATATGTTAGTAAGTTTTATAGAACTAATTTTTTCAAAATATGTATTGTTTAAACTGTCCAACTAATTTTTTAACCATTACTGTTATCTATATACCACAACTTGAATATTATTTTTTCATTTCTTTTTTTTTAACTTTAATTTTCTTTAGCCGTTTTAGTATTGTTTAAAGTAACTGTCTAGTATCTTATTAACTGCAAAGTGCGGTTGTGCTTCTACAATTTTTTTCTTTTTATCAATAGTGGACGATTACCAATAATAATAGGTTACGTAACCTACTAATATACAAAAATTAAAGTAAAAAAAAGTAAAATAAAAAAGATTCTTTCAAACAATATCTGAAACCATTGAAGATTCATTTTTACTTCTACTTTTATTAATATATAGATATAGATATAGATTGCTTTTGGTCAGGGATGTAACATTTCTATTGGAGACTGGAACTAAAAGGACTGAGATGCTTTTCTATGAATGCATACAAATACCTACTTTTGAAACTTAGCACGTTTAAGTCTATTTCAAAGTTATAGGAGAGTTGATTTTTATTTTCAGGTCGAATAGATTTAATTTGGTTTGAGAGTCATCTTTTCTTTTTTCATTTTATTTTTTGTACTTTAATTTCGTGTATGTTGGTAAGTTTTATAGAATTAATTTTTCTAAAACATGTATTGTTTAAAAAAGATCGGGATACTCTCACCTATGAATGCAAATAACTGGCTACCTTAAAAATAATAAAGGGGTACAAGTTTTTTTTTTTTTTTTAATTTTCCATCTTCAATGTTATCATGGGGGCATTGTAAAGCACTAAAGTGATGTTCCCTAAACTGTAACATCACGCGAATTTTCAATTATAAACTAGATGACATGTAATCATTATTTTGGGATACTTAATTAAGAAATTTTTTCAATAGTTGAATTTGTATAAATTATGTAATAGGATTAGAAGATTATTATCAACATATTTTAAAATTGCATGGATACATTGCATTAACAATGATGGAGAATTCTCTAGAATACGGCCATATATCATTTTTAGCTATAAAAATTAGTAGTTCATGATTAATTAACTTGATAACTTGCCAAGTCTCTAGAACACTTGGTAGTTTAATGATGAATTAACTTGATAATTTGCCAAGTGTAGGGACATTTGGTGGCTTTCTCATTAGTGGATTTGAAAGGCTAATTAAACACAATTAATTCCTAACTTCTATAAAAGTAAGGCAATTGGATCAAAGCTTTCATACACCAACCCTTCCACCGTCCTTTCCCCTACACACACATATAATATATATTGTTCCATATTTATAGTATAAAACTATGTAGTGTTTAGATGCTTTGGTTTTTGACGTGTGGGAGATACAAGTGATTAATCTAATACTTTAATTCCCTTTTTGAATGCATAAAGTTTTGATGAAATAAGCTTGTATTTTAATTGGTGATTTCCTTGATACAAACACGAATTGTGATGCATTATTATTGAAAGAAAGATTTGTTTATTGCATTTGTATCACTAGTTAATACTCTACCCGTTTTGTATTGAATTACTTTGAATTGTTTTATACACGATGACCTATTCAATAATCTTGGTATAGGGAATATTAGTATGGTGTTTGCTTTGAATTGAAACTTCGGTATGGGTCTACCGGGGTTCATTGTTGAACCACTTAATTGAATTGATATGAATCTTGCGCACAACACGGGTAGTAGTTTAACTAGTGATAGGGCACGTTTATCAATCCAAATGCTTTGTGACACACATGATTTATCGACAATACATTTCCTAAATGAAAGGTGAATTAATATATTATGTTATTCATTGAGTACTTTTGTACTCACACCCTATCTTTTATAATCTTGTAGGTATTAAATTATTAAACTTTCCAGCCGGATCGTCCTAAAGGCGGAGATGATACATGTATGTGATCGAGACTTTGGTATGTTGTAACATCCTGAAAATTTTTACAAATTAAAGTAAGCAACAAAATTGTTATTTTGAAAGAATTCCTTGAAAATTAAAAGATTGATATTCAATTGATGTTAAAGAAAGAATTTGGTTCATAATTAATATAAACTAAAGTGTAGTGACTTAATTGACATAAACCGAAGTTCGGTGGCTTAATGGAAGAATGAGACAAAGCACAAGAATTTCTCAGATAAATTCCTGCCAAGTGTGCGGTATACGTCGCGCCACGTGTCGAGATGTGATTGGCGGAACTCAAAATTTATTAAAAACAATTAAATCTCAACTATTATAAAAGGATCAAGGGGTCCTCAATCTTTCCAAAGGCCCCAAGTCATCCAAAATTTTCCCTGAACTCCCAAAATTCGTCTAACATTGTGGATGATTGAGAAATACCTATAAAAACCTACTAAAACACCTACTTCTCACTTAAAAAAGGCCCTTAACCTTATATAGATAGACCTTAACTCAAGAATAGCTTTAATTAAGGAATATCAAGGCTTTAAAGAAATTTTTTCACGGGGATTATTCAAGAAATATTTGAGGTGAGTAACTGATATTTTGATTCTCTTTCTTCATTCATGAAGTTTTCATAAGTGAGTAACGGGTACCTTGATTCCCTTTCTTTTGTTCATCATATTTTCATAAGAGATGCATGGATTCTTGATGTATTACCATGAAAAGAAAGATTTGTTCATTGCATCGATATCGCTAGTTAATGCTCTGCCCGTTCTGATTTACTCTGTGAAACATGACATTGCTATGTGATCTTGGTCATTCTGACTATGTGATAATCAGTGGCCTTCCTGTGTGGTCTTGGCCAATCTGAATTTTTGTGGCCTTGCTGTGTGATCTTGGCCAATCTGCATTTCTGTGGCCTTGCAGTGTGATATTGGCCAATCATGTGCGCACCACGGGTAGTAGTTTAACTAGTGATATGGCCCTTTGTGTATTCAATGGCTTTGTGCATTTAAAAGCTTTGTGAAACACATGGCTTTCTTGAAATTGCGTTTTCTCATATGAAAGTGAATCAAAATATTTGGTTATTCACTGAGTAGTTTATACTCATTCCTCTTTTCCTACAATCTTGTAGGTATTAGATTAAGAAGCTATGTGGCCGGATCGTCCTAAGACGGAGGGGATACATGTATGTGATCGAAACTTCGGTGTGTGCGGCCGAGGTTTTGTTGTGGGTAGCCCACGAAATATTTAATCATCAGAGTGCGCAGCGAAAGCGCCTCGATATTTGGAACTGTATTTGTATCTATTTTTAAGAGTTAATGGCTTCCGCTACTGTGTATGAATTGCGTCCGTTACATATGTGGCCAGAGTTTCGTTGTGGGTGCCCACGATAATTATTAATTATCAGAGTGCATAACAAAGAGCTTCAATATTTTGAACTGTATTTATATCAACTTTTAATTGTTAGAGGCTTGCGCTATTATTAAAAAATTCGGTTCATCACAGTTGGTATCAGAGCATAATCCTCCGACCTCACATACATGTATCGCTCCTACTCAGACGGATCCGTACGCTTATAGGTATTAAGATTGTTTATATTATCTGTGCGCTTATAGGTATTAAGATTGTTTATATTATCCGTGCACTTATAGGTATTGCAATTGTTTATGTTAATTAATCATTAATTAAAATGACATTGGTGATATAGATTTTGTTCGCGAAAGATTATCAATTACTATGAATACAAGAAAATTGGAAAAGAAAAAAAAGAAAAAAAGCCTCAATGCAGCCGCACGGTACCAACCAAGCAGCCGCATGGACACCTCCGGAGACTGCGAAATGCATTCCTCGGCCTACCCACGGGTAACAGAAAATTTTTTCCAAAAATCCGATTTCCTCTATGCGGCGGTATGGTATAAGCCCATGCGTCCGCATGGTATTAAAAACAACATTTTATGAAATTTTGCACTGAGGTCCCCGAACTTCTTATTTTTGTGCATATCAGTCCAAAACTATTATTTTATGCACTTTTAAGCCTTGAAATATATTTTCTTTTTCATGATTACCTTCTAGTTCGATTGAAAAGATTTCCTTTTGGCTATTTTGCACCCAAAGTAATCCTTGTAGGTTATTATTTAACCTATTTTGAATATATTTCAAATATATTGTGTAATTGAATTGTTAAGGTTTTGAACACTTAATTTTTGTAAATTCATGGTATATGCTTTTGAAAGTAATAGTTACCACTACAACGCTTAGCAAATTTCAAGAACGAAATTTATTTAAGGGGGATAGATTGTAACATCCCACGAATTTTCAACTATAAACTAGGTGACATATAATCATTATTTTGGGATACTTAATTAAGAAATTTTTTCAATAGTTGAATTTGTATAAATTATGTAATAGGATTAGAAGATTGTTATCAACATATTTTAAAATTGCATAGATACATTGCATTAACATTGGTAGGGAATTCTCTAGAATAAGGCTATATGTCATTTTTAACTATAAAAATTGGTAGTTTATGATTAATTAACTTGATAACTTTCCAAGTGTCTAGGACGCTTGGTAGTTTAATGATAAATTAGCTTGATAATTTGCCAAGTGTAGGACATTTGATGGCTTTCTCATTAGTGGATTTGAAAGGCTAATTAAATACAATTAACTCTTAACTTCTATAAAAGCAAGACAATTGGATCAAAGCTTTCATACACTAACCCTTCCACCGTCCTTTCCCCTACACACACATATAATATATATTGTTCCATATTTATAGTATAAAACTATATAGTATTTAGATGCTTTGGTTTTTGACATGTGGGAGATACAAATGAGTAATCTAATACTTTAATTCCCTTTCTACATGCATAAAGTTTTGATGAAATAAGCTTGTATTTTAATTGGTGATTTTCTTGAGACAAACATGGATTTTGATGCATTATTATTTAAAGAAAGATTGGTTTATTGCATTTGTATCACTAGTTAATGCTCTACCCGTTTTGTATTGAATTGCTTTGAATTGTTTCCTACACTATGACCTATTTAATGATCTCGGGATATGGAAGATTAGTGTGGTGTTTGCTTTGAATTAGAACTTCTGTATGAGTCTACCGGGGTTCATTGTTGATCCACTTAATTAAATTGATATGAATCTTGCGCACACTACAAGTAATAGTTTAACTAGTGATAGGACACATTTGTCCATCCAAATGCTTTGTGATGCACATGATTTATCGAAAATGTATTTCCAAAATAAAAGGTGAATCAATATATTATGTTATTCACTGAGTTCTTTTGTACTCACCCCCATCTTTTATAATCTTGTAGGTATAAATTATTAAACTTTCTGGCCTGATCGTCCTAAAGGCGGAGAGGATACATGTATGTGATCGAGATTTTGGTATGTGGCTAGGGTTTCGTTGTTGGTGGCCACGATAATTATTAATTATCAGAGTGCGCAGTAAAAGCGCTTCGATATTTTGAACTGTATTTGTATCAATTTTTAATCGTTAAAGGCTTCCACTATAGTTAAAAAATTCGGTTAGTCACATAAACCCTAATTTGCAATGGAAAATTGTAGAATATTGTTTCAGTATACTCTATAGACATCTTTTTATGGCGCAATGTATTCAGTAATAATGCTTTTACAATAAAGTTTTTGTATCAATAGTAGACAACTATCAATAGTAGGCGATTGCTAATAATTATTAATTTTTTGTAATTTTATAATTATTTTTTGTATCAATAGTGAGTGGTTATTAATAGTGAACGGTTATCAATGTTAGTTAATTTTTTATATCAACAATAGGTGGTTACCAATATTAGTAGGACAAAACAAAATAAAACAAAATAAAAAAGATTGAATCTGAAACCAAATTGAATCATTTCCAATTGAAGATTCAATTTACTTCTACTTTTATTAATATATAGATTACTTCAGAAAGAATGCTTTTACATTTAATTATTTGTATCAATAGCGAACGGTTACCAAAAGTGAGCAATTATCATATTACTTAGTGGCTGTTTGATTATGTAGTTGACTTATAAAGAAAAAATTATAAAGAAGTGAAATAAATAGTGTAGATTAAATGAAAATTTGAAATTTATAGTTATAAATGAATAGTTATTAAATCAGTATTCAAATCAGTGGTAAGTGAAATTATAAAGAGATATATTAAAGAGGATCAAACAATCCCTTAATTTTTTGTACATTAATGTGCGGTTACAAATAGTTGGCAGCTACCAATATTAGCGGACTGTTACCAATATTAGTTAATTTGTGTATCAATAGTTGGCGGCTGTAAGTATTAGTTGGAGAAAACAAAATAATTTGTGTGTCAATAGTGAGATGTTATCAATATTATGAAAACAAAATAAAGTAAAATAAAAAAATTCTCTGAGATAGAGTCTAAAATCAAATTGAATATTTTTTAATTGAAAATTCAATTTACTTCTATTTTTATTAATATAAAGTTATAAAATTTTCAACATTTATATTTTCAATTTATTTCTATTTTTATTAATATAGAGATATAAATTTTTCAACATTTAAACAAATAATGTGAATCAAACAAGCTCTAATTTTGTCTTACGCACACACGCGGACACACGCGGAAAGAGAGAGAGAGAGAGAGAGCGAGAGGGGGAGAGAGAGAGAGAATGGAGAGATTTGCAGAGCTCAAAGAGGCGGTGGAGACAGTGGAGCTAGTGGACGCCCATGCTCACAACATTGTGGCGTTAGATTCCTCATTTCCGCTTCTCAACTGCTTCTCTGAGGCCACCGGCGATGCCTTGTCCTACGCACCTCACACCATCAACTTCAAGGTAAATCACTTCCACGATAAATTCAGTGCAAATCCCACTGCGCTCGTTTTAACAAGAATTGTACCTCCCAAACCCGGACTCGCAGACTGGACCGGACCGGACAAAAGGGTCTGGACCGTCCGCTGAATGGCCCACTTGTTTAAAAATTGAACTTAAAGGATGATTATAATTTAGAATTGATGGTTAGAATGTATGGGGAAATGGAATTTACCTTATATTGTAGAATCAACCTAGCAAATTCTGCAATTAAAGGCATATACACAACATTACGATGTCTAGCACATGGTGACGATCATGTTGAAATAATCTGTTTTTGGGATGAGAGTCTCATCTATTTTGACTTAGTCACACTTGCATACTTGTGATGAGTAAATGTACTTCTGATGACGGAACATGGTTTGAGTGGCGGCAGGGCCAAGGGTCTAACGGTTAGTTTTTCATTGACTGGTGATTCCGTGTAGTGACAAGCGTCATTACTGTTTAATTCTGTTTAGAGAAAGCGAGATCAACTCAATTTTTACCCACTCTTTGGCAATCAGTAAGGTGGGCCATAATATTCTGACGATGTATAGCCATTGGTATACTAATTTGGCTTTATCGAAGGATTTTGGAGAAGATCATTCATGTGAAGCTGGGTAAATTGAAAATCAGACTAATGTCACGTTCTCGCCAAGAAATTCTGTCGGATATTCTATATATTAGTGCTATAGAAGTTCTTGAACTTGGTAAATATATGTTAAGGGATAAATCACACGTCGACTAAATATAAAACTATAAACTAACATCTAAGTGCTTGGGCTACTGATCTTACTAGGTTGACCTTTTAACCCCAAGTCTTAATATGGTACCAAAGCCTGTCAAGCTCAAAAGAACAATTCGATCTACTTAAGACTCAAATGAGTACATGGATGTTAAGACTCCAATGAACACATAGATTTTAATATTGGTTTGCTTCAACGAGCCACCATCTTGCGGGGGCTTAGCATGTTAAGGGATAAATCGCACATTGACTAAATATAAAAATATAAACCAAGATTAAGACTCAAATGAGCACATAGCTTTCAAGATTGGTCTGCCCCCAACAACCCACCATATTGTGGGGGCATGTTAAGTGGCAGAGTCAGGAGCTATTATAGGACTGGGCCGAAAGGGTGAGCCGTATATTACACATCACTAAATTACCTTTACATATAATTTTTTTTTTTAAAAACAAACTAAATGGGAAACTTTTTCCAATTTAGGGGGGGCCGGGGCCCAGCATGGCCCCCTAGCTCCGCCAGTGTAAGGGATGAATCCCACATCGACTAAATATAAAAATATAAACCAATATATAAGCACTTGGGCTGCTACTCTTAACATGTTGATCTTTTAAGATGGAATCCCAAGTCTTAATGCCTTTTTAACTATCTTACCACTTTCATTAGCAATCAAGAAATGCATAATGACATATGAGCCATTACCTTAGTTATAAGGACCTGCAATTCATGAATACATGTTGACTTGTGAACCAGATCTTAAGGACACCTAGACAATCTTGAGGCATATCTGCCAACGGTAATAAGAGTAACACCAATAACATCTCTTCCAGTTTCTGAAGCTTGAGAAGAATGTGTAGACCAAGGCAATCTCGACTCTCGGGGCATATCTTACTTGAGAAATGACTTTGGAATCGAGGTCTTTAAAGAACTTCCTTAAAAAGTTTCCATGCATAGAAAAGGTTAATCCAGTCTTTCAGTGGATCCTTCTTATCTCTAAGGATTCAGTGAACCAAGTGAGTAGGCACATGTCAATGAAGAAAAAGCTAATCAGTTCCTTACCCATCGTCTGCCTGTCTTCTTTTTTAAGTCATAGAAGTGTATGGAACTTATTGTCTGATTCTTAACTTGGTTGCCTATTGGTCTGTAGCAACATCTCTTTATTCTGGTTCATCTAATATAAAGGAACTTGTGAATAACAAATTTAAGTTTATGTTGTAATAATGCATATAAAATATGATAGGTGATTTGTTGCAAATTTTGTTTTGATTTCAACAGAAGAGTATGTGAAGACAGCACATCTCATTTGCATATCGTGAAATGATAAGGTCTTTATATCTGGTCACAGAGGAAGATTACATTTCGATCCGATGCATTTGTCAACAGTCATCATCAATATCTAAAAGTTACATTAAAATTTCATTTCCCTAGCAGTACTTTTTTATGACTTCATCTAGAAAATTTTTTGAAGTTCCCTCTTACCTAACTGTTTGATATGTGTCTCAGAGAAGCTTGAAGGAAATTGCTGAGCTATATGGTTCTGAAGTATCCTTGCCTGCCGTTCAAGAATACCGCACCAGCTGTGGACTGGAATCACTTACTGCAAAGTGCCTCAAGGCTGCTAAGATCTCCACCATACTTATCGATGATGGGCTTGAATTAGACAAGAAGCATGATATTGGGTGGCACAAGAATTTTGTCCCTGTTGTTGGTCGAATATTAAGAATTGAGAGTCTAGCCGAGAAAATTCTTGATGAGGTGAGATAGAGTCATCTG